>JAQHUG010000443.1:452243-477419 GCA_028555095.1 Dicrostonyx torquatus | reverse complement strand
TAAACAGTCTCCTTGAGTGTGGTGATGCACACCTTTAATCCCAGAATTTGGGAGGCAGAGGCAGGAGGATCTCAATGAGTTCGAGGCCAGCCTGGTCTACAGAGTTGAGTTCCAGGACAGCCAGGGCCGTTTCACAGAGAAACAGGGAAGAAAAGAAAAAAATAAAAAAAAAAAACCCCACCTTTTAGTGTGCTAGGGAAATTTGCTCCTTGTTTTGTGTGTTTGTAAATCAAAGGACAACTTGAGGGAACTGGTTCATATTGTCAGGCTTGGTAACATATGCCTCTACCCACTAAGCCATCTTGCCAGCCCCTTTATTATGGTTTTTACATTTTACTTTTAAGAGGTTTTATTACCCCTGTATTGGGTGTGTGTACATATCTGGGAACTGAACCTAGGGTTGCAGGAATACTAAGTAAGCAGTCTGTCACTGAACTATTACCTCCAGTGTTGTGGCCAAATCCGCAATCCCCCACAAGCCAACAAGGAAACCAAGAGTCCTGTAGGTAAAAGTGAAGAGCCTTTATTTTAATCAAGTATGCAAACCCTGTCTCCCTGCACGTCCAATAACCGGAGAGCCCCGAGCTCAATTAGAATAGGGTCTTATAGTAGTAAAGGTGGGGGTGAGGGGTTTCTGAAGTTTTAAGACCCCTGATTGGCTGACATTCGTCCAGGGTTTCCTGATGACTGTGCCCTAGCAGGTGTTTCTATTTACAGTGCTTGGGATGCCAGGAATTTCCTTTGAATGGTCTGTTCTTGGGTGGGGGTCGGGTGATCTCAGCTTGTGGTTTCTCCTGCAGCCCAGCTTCCTCTCAGGGTAAAACTATTGAGACTCCAGCCTCTATTGAAATTCATCGATGGCCAGAGTCCCAGGTGATAATGGTTGGAGGAAGTAAAGACTTAGATTATCGTGGCTGACCCTCACACCAGCTCCCTCCACCTTTTTTTTTTCACTTTTTATTTATTATTATGTGTGTTTTGTCTGCATATATAAATGCTCACCATGCAAGTGCCTGGTTGCCTATGGTGGCCAGAAGAGGACATTAGATCCCCTAGAACTAGAAATTGAACCTGTCTTTGAGAGAGTAACGAGTGCTTTTACCGCTGAGTCACCTCTCCAGCCTCTGGGCATCTTTTTGTTTTCTGAACCGCTGAGTCACCTCGCCAGCCCCTGGGCATCTTTTTGTTTTCTGAGATGCAGCCTAAATTACCCAAGTAGCCTTTTAAGTCTCTGTAGTCCACGTAGGCCTTGCGTGTGGTCTTGGGTAGCTGGAATTACAGCTTGTGCCACTAGGCCTGGCAGTTACTATAGTTGCTATGTAAGCGAATCACATTTCACATACAGTAAGTATGAATGAATGGAGCGCTTCAGTAAGATTAGATCAGTCCCCTAGTTCCTTCTAAGCTTGTAGAGTGACCGGACATTATGTCCAGTGCGAATTTACAGACACTGGGTCTAGTTACTGGTGAATCTTGCCTCAACTGGGTTTGCTTCCAGAGCAGCCTCACCAGCTCTGTTTGCCCCACCCATAGCTCATGATGGAACAGTCCAAGAAGTCCTCTCTCATGGTGGCCCGCAGTATTCTTAACAACAAGCTCATTAGCAAGAAGCTGGAGCGCTATCTGAAGGTGAGGCTAAATGGTAAAGGCGCTGTTCAGCCCTGACCTCTTCGTGGTCCTGGTTCCCATACTGTCCCTGTGAATCCTTCCTCCTTTTAAGGTCTCCATCAATCTCTACAGGGTGAGAATCCTTTCACCGACAGCCCAGAGGAGGAGAAGGAGCAGGAGCAAGATGAGGTGGACAGTGGCGCTCTGGATGAGGGGGCACCAGGTGAAGCGACAGGGCTCTCAGAGAGCATGCCAGCACAGCCCCCTGTGCCCCTGGAGCCTGCCCCAGAGACTGCAACACCGCCACCTCCGCCGCCTGCAGAAGAGGAGGAGGGCGCCGTACCCCTGCTGGGCGGGGCGCTTCAGTGCCAGATCCGAGGGATCCCGGGTCTCGACGTGGAAGACGACGAAGAGGGCGGTGGGGGTGCTCCATAGCTCGTACCGAGAGCGGCAGGACTCGCATGGACAAGGTTGGAAGCCCAGCCCAATAAAGTGCTTTCCCAACCCAGGTCTTTATTTGTGTTGTTCCTGAGTAGCGAGGGCGGGCCCTGGAAAGTGTCCAGAGACTAAGTGCGCTTGCGCGCGGGTGGACGCGCTAGAGCAGCTCACGCGTGCGCGAACCTGGATGCTCTTGCGCACTAGGTTACCCTTGAGGCTCAACTCCAGAGCCTAGCAACCAGGAAGGCTAGGCGGGGCGGCTGGGGCGGGCTCAGTTGGAGACCAACCAATGGTAGTGCTAGGAGGAGGGACGTAGTTCCTTCGTTTTCAGTAGCAGACGGCACGTTGAACGCATGCGTTCCAAGGGACGCTAAGAAAAGGGTCTGCTGGCGGATCGCGTCGGAGACATGGAGCAAGGCTACGGAGGTTAGTACGGGCTACTGTGCACGCACGGGAAAGAAAGTGCCGCACGGCGGCACGCGGGCTTAGCCGGCGGCCGGAACGCGCTCGCCGCAGCCCGCTCCTACGGAGCGTCGGCCGGGACGCGCGCGCGGCACTTATTGGGCCTCCACGCAATCGCAGGGGAAGGCGGATGAGGCACAGAGGCCGAGGCTGTGGCGGGTTTCTGGAGTCGCCTTGGGCCGGTTTCACCACTCAAGCCTGGAGGATCTCGGCCCGGCCCGAACCCGACGATCCTGGCGGTCTCAGACCCGCCTTCCCTTCCGAAGACGCCACAAAATGGCGTCCCCAGGGGCGGGGCTAGAGCGCGCGGGGGTGAGGTCCTGCCAGGGCCGCGGCGGCCCCGGGCGGAGTCCCGGCAATTCGTCTGCAGCCGGCGGCCGCCGTTGAACACGTGCCCTGGGCCTTGCCTTCCCGAAGCCCAGCGGTGCGACCCCTCGGAACGACCTGGCGGTGGTCTCTGCAGTGTGCGCGGTGTGTGCTGCCCCTGGGAGGTGGACTCCTCCAAGGACCGGATATTGAGGGTCAGGTGCTGCGTGGTTTTGTGCAGAACCTGGTGTTCTCCAACCAGGACTGCAGATTAGCCGTCCTTCTCCCAAGTGTCACTTTATTGAGGGACTGGAGCGATTAACTAGCATTACGGTGGCCTAGAGGGACCAAGGGATGGCAAAAGCGGAAACGTTGCCTTTCCTAACTTACATTTTAGCATCTTTTTGCAGTTAGGCCTCATTTCTCGAGCGTTAATCTCTAGAATGTGAACCTCCGGGGAGGCCTTTACGCTGGGCCGAAATTTACGTGCAGGAGACAGTTGGAACCCAAGGAATGGGACTCGAAGTGGGCTCAGGGAGTTGTTGGCAACTTTCAGCTGCTGGAGAAAGGAAGGATCTTGAAATACCTGGAACTGGATTTGGCAGAGACCTGAGGTCTGATGAGCACACGAACATCGTAGTGCTCTTGACCTTTCAGATCCTAGCTGGGTCTTGCATTCTTAGCCTTTCCCACCAGATACCTGACACAACCCTGCTTTATGTTTCTCAGGTTAGGGAACTTAATAGTGACCCCACTTTCTACATACCAAAAACTTCACATATTTCGTTAAAATACTTGCAGCCTATCGGGTTTCCTCCTCTCGCTGACTGATGGCAACTAGAAAGACTAGTGGCTCACAGGGACACAGTTTGTACCCAGAGGTGGTTCACTTACTGTTTGTTACAAGGGCTGCTTGGTTAACGGGGTGAGGCAGGGATAGGAAGCCATAGCCTGCAGAGGCGCAAAGGCAAACTCTTCACGACAGTCAAGTTCCCTAACTGAGGAGCTTCAACTCTCTTAGCTGTTAGCAGCAGTTAGGTTTGGTGGTACTTGCCGAATGCCTGTTCTGTCAAGGCATTGAAGGGACTTTGTTAATGGTGGGTGAGGGATAGTCTGGAGAGCGAGATAACAGTTCACTTTATCAAGGTGAGATTGTTTGACACCAGGGACTGTGCCACTGTGGAAAGCTGTGAGCTTTCTCAGTTATGTGGTGTTTCTGGCAGCAACCTGAGCTGTTTTGCCACTTATGTGGTGACTGGACCAGGAGGGTGGGCACTATGGCCTGATGCTGTGTAGCTGCTGGTCCTGCTTCCTCCCAAATTTGGCTCCCTCAATTTTTGCCTTGACTTCAGTTCAGCCAGGTCAAGTGTGATGGTCTCCGGCTACAGGGTGGGTGGCATTGTCAGTTGCCACTTCTGACAAAGGAAAACCCTTTAGATTGTGGGAGATTATCAGAGCCCACATTTTCTTGATGGTGGATAGAATCTTGACGCATGATCTCTTCACAGGCTATGGGGCATGGAGTGCTGGACCTGCCAACACCCAGGGTAAGTGGTTTCTGCTTGGCGAGTTGAATCATGGGTTCCCCCACACTGGATGCCCCTTTGTAGTAGAAGCCAACATCTGCCTTCACCAAGGTATCCTTGCCTTGCCTTCCTCTGGAAGACTAGTCTGTTGTGTACTGTAAGGGAGCAGAGGCTGGTTAATAAGTAGAATGTATCACTCCGTCCCCCTTGCTACTCAGTCTTCTTTTTATTTTTTTATTATTTTTTTGGTTTTTCGAGGCAGGGTATCTGCAGCTTTGGAGCCTGGAACTAGCTCTCGTAGACCAGGCTGGTCTCGAACTCACAGAGATCCGCCTGCGTCTGCCTCCCGAGTGCTGGGATTAAAGGCGTGCGCCAGCACTGCCCGGCTCTGTTTTCTTTTAAAATCTGGAATGAACTCAGTAAACATTGCAAGGGGCCCCAGTTAGTCTATGTGTACAGATTTGCACATTGCCTTTTATATTTGGTATGTCGTGGAATGTTTTTTGTTTTGGAGGTACTTTTCCTGAGATATAACCTGTTTTTAACTCAAACACTGTACAAAAAACAGTGGTCTGGATGTGGACTAAGTTTTTGTTCACCCTTGTTTTGAGTCTAGAACCTACCCCACACTCAGCCCCATTCCAGGGCACGAAGGCTTCCCCTTTTTTTCTCCAGTCATGGGACATGTCCCTAGCACCTTTGGAGGCAAGCCACTTTTCTGTATATCATTTTGTGTCCCAGGAGGTGGTCTCTAGAATACCCATGCCACATAATATGCTATTGTTCAGTTGGGACTGATTTTCCGCTCATGGCCTGTTGGTATGGTTGGCTCCTGGTGAGAACTGGGCCGGTATAGGGGAATCTCCGAAATCCGGGCCAGACTGGCCTCTCGGTTGGCACTGTAGTGTAGGTCAGCATTCTGGGGTCTGCTGTTTACCTTCCTTTCCTTAGCTTTCAGGGCAGAAGTCAGGCTGGTCTGGGAGAGAAGTGTTGATTTGCTCTGTTCCCGTTCTGTAAAACATGCCAAGGACCTCTGCCACACTGTCACAGCCTGTCTTCTGGTGAATTGAGGTGGCAGCTGTCCCTAGGGGAGTTGTAATTCTGACACTGAAGCCCTTCTGTCTTGTTTCTCCTAAGGTACATACGGAAGCAGTGTGGCCAGCTGGCAAGGTAAGACCTTCTGAAAAGGTCTTGAGGGGGCAAGTGAAGCTCTGAGCAGCCACCCAGATAGGCTGAAAAGTGCAAGTCCCCAGTTCCCATCCTGGCTGTGTACACAGCTTTGTTGATGGCTAAGAGTTGTTGGGACACTAGTTGCTGATTATCAGTGCCGGAGCTGGGCTGTCCTGAGGGGGAGTTTGAACTTGGAGAGGGATTGGGTGCAGTGCAGAAACTGCAGCTCTCAAATATCTTTGTCAGTGCCCTGAATTGCTATTCCAAGGCTCCTAGCCGCCTCTGGCTCTGATTAGGGAACAAATCCTACTGTCTTTAACGAAAACCTGCTAGTACAACACCTGTGGCCCCGTCTCTGGTCTTGATCACTTGTATATTGTATGATGTTGGTGAATCCTTCCCTACTAGACCAAGAGTGCTTCTGTGCACAATGTCATGTCCTGAGGTCTAACATGGCTACTCTTTCTTCTGATAGGTTATGAGAACTACAACTACTACAACGCCCAGAACACCAGTGTCTCTACGGGAGCACCTTACACTTATGGCCCAGCCTCATGGGAGGCCACCAAGGCCAGTGATGGTGGCCTGGCAGCTGGGAGCTCTGCCATGCATATGGCCTCTTTTGCACCAGAGCCATGCACTGACAATTCTGACTCGCTCATTGCCAAGATCAACCAACGTTTGGACATGTTATCCAAGGAAGGAGGCAGGGGTGGGACCAGCAGCGGTGGGGAGGGCATACAGGACCGAGACAGGTGATTAAACCTTTCCTGGTGGAATCACTTTCTGGCATCATGAGGTGGGAGTGGGTACCAACTCTTAGAAAGACGTCTTTCCTGCTCTTGTGTATTAGACAGGAGTTGTGCCCTACGGGGAGTTGAGGTGCTGCTATAAGACTTGAAAGCTATAAACCATTGGCTGGTTTAGTTAGTTCCAGACTCCTTCATCTGGCAAGGGCTCATGCTCTTTCTTGTTAGCAATGTTTGAATGAGGTCTTGGACTGGTTTGCCTTCTGGGCTTTTAAATGGATACTGGGTGGTTTGGTTTTCTGTACTAAATCTAAGAAGGTCAGTTTAATGTAAAGTTAGGCTGAGAGCTGATAATTGGGTGGCCCGGGTGGCTTAGCCAGTAACCTGGCTGCTCCTAACAGGTTGTGTACTTCCCTTGCAGCTCCTTCCGCTTCCAGCCATATGAGCCCTATGACTCCAGGCCCTGTTTGCCTGAGCAGAATCCCTATCGCCCCAGCTACAGCTATGATTATGACTTTGACTTGGGGGCTGACCGCAATGGTAGCTTTGGTGGGGCATTCAATGACTGTCGGGACCCAACACCAGAACGGGGCTCCCTTGATGGCTTCATGAGGGGCCGGGGCCAGGGCCAGACCCGATTCCAGGACCGGAGCAACTCCAGCACCTTCATACGCAGTGATCCCTTCATGCCACCCTCGTCGTCCTCCGAGCCCCTGCCTGCTGCATGGAATGAGCTGAACTACATGGGTGGGCGTGGTCTGGCTGGGCCCTCCACCAGCAGGCCACCTCCTTCCCTCTTCTCCCAGTCCATGGCCCCTGACTACAGCATGATGGGCATGCAAGGGGTGGGCGGTTTTGGTAGCACCATGCCTTATGGATGTGGCCGGTCCCAGACTCGGATACGGGATTGGGTAAGTTCACCAAGTTATGTCAGGCCTTCTTGCTTTTTCTTCCTGGCAGCTTTATTGAGGTAAAAGCTGTGTGCCTGCCTGTACTGTATGATGCTCTTACTCCCCAGTGTGCCGTTCACTTTCACTAGGTTTACATCACTTGGTTTTAGGTCATCTCCATCAGTTCATCTGTCACAGAACAGGGACGGCCTGAGTCGGCCTGGTGAATCACATGTGGCTGTGTATGTCTGGCTTCTTTAAGCATGACACTGACTCTGAACTCCAAATGTAGTATTGTTGGCTTTTTAAGGCTTTTCCTGCCTGTGTTCTCTGTTCTTACAAACTTTGATCTCATCTGTGGGGCACTTACTGGCCCAGGTTAGCGGTACATAACATGTGCTTATATCTGTAGCCCAGAAGGAGAGGGTTTGAGCGCTTTGGACCAGACAGCATGGGCAGGAAGCGGAAGCAGTTTCCATTATATGAAGAACCTGATGCCAAACTGGCCCGAGCTGACAGCGAAGGAGATTTATCTGAAAACGGTATGCTCTGGGGACCACTGCTCCGGGTAGTTGCAACATGAGTACGTTGCCTGCTCAGGACTTGATGTGGCATTGTTTGCTGGCAGCTTTGTCCCCTGTTGTCAGTCTGGTCAGTGAGCTTGGGAGCATGATTATGCTTTGGGGGCCACCACCTAAGGACTAACACTTCTGTTGCCTATGTCTGGCAGATGATGGAGCTGGTGACCTACGGTCAGGAGATGAAGAATTCAGGGGGGTAAGTACACCACAGATTCTTTGTCTCTGGGGTTTCTTCTGTCCTTCATCTTTCTTCACAGAGGTGAAAATAGCTGTCTTGATAGATACAACCTATCTCTTATGAGCACCCTGTAGCAACTGTTTCTCCCTCCCTTCCTCTCCTCTCATACATTACATCCGAACCAGTTGTCCCCCTCCCTACTTTTCTTTCATCTTCCCCTTGCCTTACTGTGTTGAATCTAGCCATCAGCCTTCTAATTGTAGGACTCTGTAGGGTGTCACTGGGGAGTGGCTGCAGAGGACAGTTGTCAGGCCACACTACATTTCTGAGGAGGGTAATTTTCTTTCTCCCTGTATATGGAGTTAAAATTTTCTTCTAGGTACTTCTGGCAGTCAGATGGAGAGAAGGGTGAGGGTGGGCTAGCCGGTCTTCAATAGCTTTTCTCTTCTGGGTAGCAGGAAATGGAATCCAGAGCTTAAACAGTGCCCTTTAAGTGCTCTGTCACTCTCCACCTGGCTCTAACAACAGCCTTGACACTTTTGAGAGTCTTGCTTGTTCCCTGTTCCATTGACTTAACTCTTGATTTTGGAAGTCTCTGAACATTTCTTGTCCAAGGCATTGACTCTGCTTAGATAATCATAGGATCTGTATTTATCCTAACTTGTTAGAATGCTAAATACACTTGGGGATTTAGAATAATACTAACTGCTTCTCCTACTAGTGGATGAGCTCTCGTTCTGTGGTCCAGGACTATATGAGATTTGCTGCTCTCTCTCTCTCACACACACACACATACACACACTCCCCCAGAGGCAGGTTCTATCACTTTGGAGAGAACCAAGTTAGTGACTTGGTAGTCTTTTTTGTAGTCTTTTTTTTTTTTCTTCAATAGTCTATTATTTCACATGTATAAGTGTTTTACCTGCATGCCTGTAAGCACACCATATGCATGCCTGATGCGTACTGAGGTCAGGGGTGTTAAATGATTTTTAACTAGATGTCCAGATGTTCGTGAGCCACCATGTGGCTTCTAGGGATTGAACCCCCAGGTCTTCTCCAAGAGCAACAAGTGCTGTTGACCACCGAGCCAACTCTCCAAGCCCCCTTTGTAGTCTTCTAGTGGCAGTGAATCGTAACAGGGCACTTGGGCTCCGCTCTATGTATGGCTCTGAGTTTTCCCTTATACTGCCTTATTTCCCAGCACCATAGTAGGCCAAGGTCTGTGGTGAGACCACACACGAGGTATTAGGGCCTGGGTTGCTTATAGAGAATTTTGGAACTTCCACCTCACTGCCTGACATTGCATTTACCTTTTTTAGGAGGATGAATTCTGTGACTCCAGGAAACAAAGAGGTAGGCATCAACCAGTATCCTTTGCAGCCTTCCTCTGTCTGACCCGCACTCACTGCCGAACTCCATGGCATGGTAGAGGAGTTGCAGCTGTGCAGTGGGTCTACACTGTGGGAACCAACCCCAAAGCTTTGCTCCAGTTTTTGGGGCAGGATTTGCTTGAAAGAATTCATTTGCCTCAGTGAATATAGATATAGGTTGTAGGAACTGGGGAGCCCATCTTTGGGTATCACCAGTTACCCATGGTAGGAAAGTGTGTTTCCAAAAGAGGCCCCTTTTTTTTATTCCCTCTTCCCATATTCTGGCCCATCTTTGCTGTTCCCGCCATCTAGTTTTTTTGTTTTTTGGGTTTTTTTTGTTTTGTTTTGCTTGTTTTTGTTCTCAATCATGAGACTCAGTCTATGCCTTGGCCTTTGCCAGAAATACTGGCAGCTTTGATTGTGTGGACAGAGAACAAATACCTGCTGTGGTTGGTCTTAGGTTGCAAGGGTGACCTGTAAGGTGCTCTCAGGCCCAGATCTCAAAAGCAGTTACCAAGAACAGGTCTTGTCAGTTCTAGGACAAGAGACCCAAGAGCCCAACAAGGCTATACTGCTAGGGTGACTTGGAGAAGCCGCCTGCACTGCAAGACCTTAGGTTCACTCTGCAGCCACTCGGTGTTTTCTCCATGTTCTTGTGGGCCTCTCCTAGCTGGTTTCCCTCCAGGTTCACAGGCTGGCTGGCCTTCACCCCTTATGTGCAGGCCCTTGGCTCCTTTAAAGTTCTTGGGTTAACTATTCCTCAGATGTTCCCACCCCACACATTAAAGTTTTGCCCACAGCACGGGATTCCTCCCCAGCATTTAGCAGATCATGCAGCCGGGTAAATGCTAAAGCAAAGGTGACATGTTTGTTGCGCACAGGTCCTGCTACCCAACCGGGATGACTATGCTATTAAACAGCAGTCATAGTTTCAGGCAGTGACCTCTTGCCAAAAGTCCCACACGTCCTTTTGAGAGGCTTCTGAGCAGCGCACGCCGGTCGCCATCTTCGTGGGACAGTCTCGGGACTGGCATCAGGGGTAGGGGTTACAGTTCAGATGCTTATACAACCTTTTTCAGCATCCAGCCCTGACCCTGAGCCTGGGGATCTGGCGTGGTCTCATGCTGAGATACTGGCCACAGGGCTCTCCTGGGAGCTATGCCAGCCCCAGGGAATGGATGGGAGGACCAATTGGTCTCTTCCCATTTTTGTTTCTAGGATTGCTTCCCACTCAGCCTTGGGAAAGTCCAAGGTTGTTGGTTTTGTGAGTAGAAGATAGAGATCGGGCCAGCAAGGACTGTCAGACCTGCTGAGTCCTTAGTTCAGGTGAGGCCAACTGGACTGTCACCACAGCCCACCTAGAGGTGGTGTGGAGGGCGGCAGTGCAGCTTGCTTTATTTCCTAAGGCCTTCACCTGCTGCCTCTGTGGGGATATTTGCTGCTCTTTGAGTGACATGGGAGAAGACCCAACAACAGAGTGCTATATTGGACCAGTAGGCTGGGACAGAACAGAGTAGGTGGCCATGAGTGGGATGGGCCTCTGCCCATCAGGCCATGGGAGGAGTGAGGCAACTCCTCTGGGTTCTCATCAAAGGTCCTGGTACATAGGAGCCTCTAACAGCTCCTCAGTGCCTTGGGGTCCTGGCTCTGCCACAAAAGAAATGGAAGATGGGCACAAGGTGTGGCTGCCAAGTTGCAGCATCCAACTTGGCCCTGGAGCCGACCTTGCCTGCAGGCTCCTCAGTGTCTCGAGGGGACTTTTCTGTTACAGGAGAAAAGGAGGATGAAGACGAGGATGTGAAGAAAAGACGGGAGAAGCAAAGGAGGAGAGACAGGATGCGGGACCGAGCAGCTGACAGGTAACAACTGGCAGGCCAGTAAGGCAGATTGACAGGCTAGGTAAAGATCCTCTGCTAAAGGCTGTTGAATCTGGGCACTGTCTACCTCCCTCCCCAAGCTTACCTGTCCTCCCTCTGTGATGCATAGGAGTTTGATTTGATGTAACTCCGACTATCAAGAACTCTTAGCCAGGTTTTTGGGAGATAACGACTTAGAGAAGTGTGTGAAAGGTGCGTGTAGTTAGCTTTCTGGTTTTGTTTCAAGAATCCACCTCAGAGACCACCATCTTTTCTCCCTATTGGGATTAGGGCCTTTATGCTAGGACTGTGGAGGTCAAACATGCCCATCAGCAGGCCAAAGGAATGCCCAATCCTGTCTGCTGACTTGGCATTCAGCCTCCCAGAAAGTGACCTTCATTCAACAGAGGTGGCAGGAGGAGGATGTCTTGGTTCTCTGTCCAAATCTAGACAATCTCTGGAATTCAACAGAGTGAGAATATATGTGTATGAGATTCTTCTGGCCAAATTTGTCTCAGAATAGAAGAAGAATGGTAAAATGCCAGACCCAGAGAGTGCTGTTGTAATACACCATGGATCTGTCTGTCATGATTCATTGATTAAGCAAGCTACTGGCTGGAAATCAGAGTTACTACATTAATGTCTGTTGCTTCTTACATAACAGGTGCTCTTACCTACAGAGCCATCTCCCCAGACCAAATGATTTCTTAAATTTATTATTTATTGCAGGGTAGGGCATGTGTTTATGCAGAGGTGTGTGTGTGTACACATCTGCCACAGCATGCTTATGAACGTCAAAGAACAGTTTGTACAGGTTGGTTCCCTTTCCATCCTGTGGTTTCCACACGAGTCTTTTAAGCTTGGTGTCAAGTACCTTTATTCATTGAGCAATTTCTCCAAACTACTATACTTGGTCTTAAGGCTCAGGTACTACCATAATTTTCCTGTGCAGAGAAATGCTTAGCAAAAGAGGTCGTTACAGTAGAAACTAGGAATCGACAAAACACAAAATCATCTTTTCTTAGAAGTTCACCAAAACTTTTGATTTGGGTTGGTACAATGGGTAAAGACAGTTGTTCCACACCAGTTGCCTGAGTTTGATTCCTGGGATCCACCTGGTAGGAGAAAGCCAGCTCTCACAAATTGTCTTCTGACCTCTGCACAAACACATGCTCCATTCCCCAATAAATAAAATTTTTAAAAAGTCATTTGGTCTGGAGTGATGGTTCTGTGGGTAGGTGCACTTGCTATGTAAGCATAAGGGCCTAAATTCAAATCCCTAGCACCTACAAGAAAAGCCCAACATAGTCATGTACATCTGTATCTCAACACTAGGGGGTGAGGGGGGGGATGAGACAGGAGGATCACGGGTTTGCTGGCTGATAGCCTAGCTCCAGGTTCAGTGAGAAACAGTGTCTGAAAGGAATGGAGTAGACAGTGGTAGGGCAGGACATCTAGCCTCCTGTTGGTTGTGTGCACCCACACACATAAGTGAGCAGATGTATACACCCCTTGATTCCTAAATGTCAGAGGGAGAGGTGACATTTTTGTTGGGGCAGTGCATGCCAAGTAAGTGCTATAATAACTGAATTATATCTGTGGCCTCACATCTCCAATTTTTTTGTTTTGTTCTGTTTTTAATCTTCAATCTCAGCACTAATGACCAAGGATTTCAAAGAAATTTAAGATTGTCAGAGAGATCTAAGCATGGTGGTGTACATCATTAATCCCAGCACTTGGGAGGCAGAGGCAGGCAAGGACAGTCAAGACTACACAGATGGAAACCCTGGTGGGGGGGGGGCTGTCAGGAGAATAGAATTGCAACAGGAAATGTCAGCCCCCCACAACTTTTAGTAGTTTCTCATCAGCCGTACCTAAAGGGCCTGTGAATGTTTCCATTTCTTTCATCACTTTAGAGAATTCTTTTTGCCCAGAACAGCTGGTATGCTGCTAATGGATTAGTTTTCAGAAAATATTTGTGAGGCTGTACACTCTTCAGACAGGGGCCTACAGTAATTTCTGTTTCCTAGCTGGGTTTATTGCTCAACACCTAAGAGACAGACTGGGGTGCGCTCTCTTTGAACTCCCTTAAGGACAAGAAGAATCCTGTTTTCTTTTGCATTTCTGTATTCAGAGAAGAGCTAGTGATCCCTTTCCTTGTATTACTACTCCTTTCCGTGTTGCCTTTCCAGGATTCAGTTTGCCTGTTCTGTATGCAAGTTTCGTAGCTTTGAAGATGAAGAAATCCAAAAGCATCTGCAAAGCAAATTTCACAAAGAGACATTGCGGTTTATAAGTACCAAATTGCCCGACAAGACAGTGGAGTTCCTCCAGGTAAAGGATGTTGCAGTCTTCCTGGAAAGCCCTGCCAGCATTAGGAGCCTGCAGAGGGTTACGGGGAATGAGAGGCCTAAACATAATCCAATTTCTTTCCCCAAATTGAAACTATTGTATGTGTTCCTGTGTCACAGAGTGATAATAGTTCTAACCACAGCGGGTTTTGCTCATGGAGCTGCCACACTAGCATCTTCTCACCCTTTGTGTAGTCAAGAAATGTCCATATAGTGTGTTCTCATTTCATTTGGTGGCATCTCTCCATCCTTCCAGGAGTACATCATAAACAGGAATAAGAAAATTGAGAAGCGGCGCCAGGAATTGTTGGAGAAGGAAAGCCCTAAACCCAAACCAGATCCATTCAAAGGTCAGTTGTGATCCCAGTGTCCAGGTTATTCTGGATGCTTTTTTTATAGGACTCAGGTTTGATTCCAGTTATCACAGCTCACAACCATCTGTGCCTCCAGCCCTAAGATCCAGTGCCCTCTTTCAGCTTCTGTACATAGACGTGCATATAGACAGAATGCCTGTACATATAAAATAAATAGATTGAAGAGGAAGAAAAATAGACCGTGCAGAGGCTTGAACAACTCTTCTGTGTTGCAGTACTTAATTAGCGCACATGAGGCCTGGATTTAATCCCTATACCATTAAAAAAAAAAAACAGTCCAGGAGCTGAAGAAATGCCTTGGCATTTCAGAGCACTGGCTGATCTCCTAGAGGTCCTAGATTTGATACCCGGGACCAACATGGCAGTTTACAGCTGTCTGTACCTCCAGTTCTTCTGGTCTCCTTGGGCACCAAGCACACATGTGGTAAACAGACATATGTGTGAGCAAAATGCAAGTCTTTTAAAAGACTACCAAGAATGTGAAGCCAAGTCCTGTGGGGAAAGCACGGGGTGGAAAGAAGCCCTGGGTGCAGTAAAACAAGAACAAAGCTGCATAGCCTCTCATCAGAGCGATGTGAAACAATCCAGTGTCGACAGAGCTGGAAGGATGAGGTGTGCTCATAGCACCTCACAGTGGGACAGGTCTCCCGCAGGAATATCTAGGAGAGTGAGTTCCAGCCTCTCACCTCTGTCCTCATGATGACCTTAGAGGGTGGCACAGGGGGACAGTGTGGCCCTTGCTGGGACAGAGGATGAGAACTGCTTATATGGATTCCATTCCAGGGATTGGCCAGGAACATTTCTTCAAGAAGATTGAAGCCGCACACTGCATGGCCTGTGACATGCTGATTCCTGCACAGCACCAGCTCCTCCAACGGCATCTGCACTCTGTGGACCATAACCATAACCGAAGGGTAAGTCTTGTTTTGATTCAGACTGACTCCTGGAGTGACTGAATATTGATGTTATCCCAGGAGTGCTTCGTTACTAGCAGGTCCTCAGTGAGCCTGTCATCTTACTTTGTCCATCACTCCCAATTCTATTAAAATGCAAGTTGAAGTGTAACTGTTACTCCCACCTACGTGGAGGAGGCTGAGTTGAGAGGCAGGCTTTTATTCTCTCTTATTCGTTCTCGTTCTCTCTCTCTCTCTCTCTCTCTCTCCCTCTCTCTCTCTTTCTCTCTCATTTCAGACAGGTTCTCACGGGGTAGCTGCCAGCTGACCTGGAATGCAAAGACCCACCTCCCTCTGCCTCCCAGGAATTAATAGTGTATGTCTCCACACCCATCCTTGCCTTATTTCGAGGTGGGGTGAGGAGTAGAAATTTGGTGACTGGATTGGCTGTATATAGTAGCTGAAATTCTGAATTGAAACTGGGTTTCTATAAGGTGAGGCCAAGGGCCATTCATAACTCAGTGGCCTGGGGGACCAACCTGGGTTTTGGTACTGGTTTGGTTTTTCCTTGATGATGAAGCTGAGTCTAAAGGCAAGGTTCAAACTAGGGGTTACCAAGGTTTTGTTGTTGCTGTTGTTTCTTTCATAAAATGTCTGATTGTCTAAAATGTCTGAAATTGAACTAATGGAGGATTGAAAACATTTGGTAGAAGCCAGACGGTGGTGGCGCATGCTTTCTTTAATCCCAGCACTCGGAGGCAGAGACAGGCAGATCTTTGTGAGTTCAAGACCAGCCTGGTCTACAAGAGCTAGTTCAAGGACAGGCTCCAAAGCTACAGAGAAACCCTGTCTCGAAAAACAAAAAAACAAACAAACAAAAACATTTGGTAGAGGAATTGCAGCTGTACTGAACACACTGCAATTCTTTAGTGTTCCCCAGCCAATACCTTACCATAGCTGATAGCACAGCCTTCGTTATGTTAGGCTTACAAGTCATCTAAAATACACGGAGGATATGCATAGATCCTGTACAAACACCAAGTCCATTTTATAGGACATTTCGATGTCCTTTTAGTTTATTACCTGAAGGGGCCATGAAATCAGTTCCCTGCAGTTAGGATGCTCTGGGTCCAGAAGTCTGTGCTGTGCAGCACAACTGCTTTAGATAGGCAGAAGCAACCACAGTTGATAGAGTGGGTATGGCTACATTGCTGACCACTAGGTTAGCTTGTCAGTCAAGATAGAGTACCAAGGCTGGGCGGTGGTGGCACACACCTTTAATCCTAGCACTCAGGAGGCAGAGGCAGGCGGATCTCTGTGAGTTCAAGGCCAGCCTGGTTTACAAGAGCTAGGTCCAGGACAGGCTCCAAAGCTATAGAGAAACCCTGTCTCGAAAAACCAAAAAGAGAAAGAAAAAGAGTACAAGTGGCTGCCTACCTTAATGCTTGGTGGTGTTTTGGTTTTGGTTTTTCAAGACAGGGTTTCTCTATAACAGTCTTAGCTCTTCTGGAACTAACTCTGTAGTCCAGTCTGGCCTCGAACTCAGAGATCCACCTGCCACTGCCTTCCAAGTGCTGGGATCAAAGGTGTGGGCCACCACCGCCCGGCCTAGTCTCATTTCTTAACTGTGATAAAATACCCCAACCAGGGACACCCTGAGAACACAGCCCACAGAATCAATTGACCGGGACTCATGGGGGCTCTTAGAGATCAGAGAACCTTCAATGGATCTGAGCTAGGTCCTCTGTATATATGTTATGGCTGAGTAGCTTGATATTCTCGTGAGATTCCTAACAGTGGGGGCAGGGCAGTCACTAACTCTTGCCTGCTTATAGGACCCAGGACCTTTTTTTTCCTTCTACTGAGTTATCTTGGCTAGTCTTGGTACATAATACTGTAGCATTATGCCCTGTCTGGTTGATGTCCCTGGGGTGCCTGCTCTTTTTTGAGGGAAGACGGGGTTGGGGTGGGCATGGATCTGGAAGAGGGGAGGGAAAACTGTAGTTGGGATGTAATATATGAGAGAATTACAAAAAAACAAAAACAAAAAAAACCTGACTGTAAGTGAAGAAAGGGTTTGGAATTCCAGGTTGTAGTACATCGTTTCAAGGAAGTCCAGGTGAAGCCTGCAGCAGCTGTCGCTTTGTAGTGCAGATTAGAGAGAATGGATGCGAGCAGGCTTACTGCTCAGCTGGTTCTCTCTCCTCTTATGTAGTCCAGGAGTTGGTGCCACCCCCAACTCAAGCCAGCCTGATCTAGACAGTACAGCATTGAGACTTTGTTCCAGGTGATTGGGTTGTGTCAAGGTGACAGTTAAAGTAGCCATCACACATACTGGCTAGTTTCTGGTTTCTCTTGGCTATTTTACAAAGCCTACTTTTGGTTGCCTTTTGCAGTTGGCTGCTGAGCAGTTCAAGAAAACAAGTCTCCATGTGGCTAAGAGTGTTTTGAACAACAAACATATAGTGAAGATGCTGGAAAAATACCTCAAGGTTTGTATTTGTGACTCTAGTGAGCCAGGAAAGCCTTGGGGCGGGGGTGGAAGATTTGTATGGAATTTAGCCAGAGTACAGTGATCAGCATTTCTGAATTTTTACTATTTATTTGTTTATTTATATATTTACTTGAGTTTTTGGGTTTTGTTTCCCCCCCCCCTTTGGAACAGGATTTCTCTGTATAACAGCCTTGGCTGTCCTAGACCTAGCTCTGTAGGCCAGGCACGTGTTACCATACCTCGCTAGCATTTCTGAATTTTGAAAAATAATTGAAGGACATTAAAACACAAGAGGTCTGGCCGTGTGGTGGTGGCACATGCCTTTAATCCCAGCACTCGGGACGCAGAGACAACTGTATCTGTGAGTTTGAGACCAGCCTGGTCTATTGAGCAAGTTCTAGTTCACCAAAGCTACAGAGAAACCTTGTCCTGAAAAACCAAGAAAAGAAAAGATCCAGGAGGGCTGGATCTGTGACAGTGGGGTTTCTAGCGACTTGGTGATTGCTGGTCTGTGAATGGGAGCGTGGTGCTGTTTAGTAGATGGTACATGACACCACAGAGAAAGCTGAGGTTGTCTGGCTGTGAAGTACTGAGCAGATGCTGGTGGTGTGCTTTGTATAAAGCATCCAAGCTGGGTGCGGTGACAAGGAAGGCCTGGTCTCAGAACAATGAAATAAACTACAAGTGCAGTGAAAAGTGCTTAAATGTGGTGGCACATACCTGAAGTACTAGCCCTTGGGAGCCAGATGCAAGAGGATTACTGAATTAGAGGCTAGCCAGGGCCATAACACCAGGCTGAAATTGTAGATAGGGTCTCTGGGTGGAGTACTTGTTTAGCATGTGTGATAACTAGGATTTCATCCCGACACTCCCCAAAATGTGCATGATGATTAACAAATAAGGGGCCGTGAATTTGAGGACAGAGGAAACATGGGAAGAGTTGGAGCAAGGAGAGGGGAAATGGTATAAGTACAGTACTTCTGTGTGTGTGAAGTTCTCGATAAATAAAAGTAATCAGAGCTGCAGTATACTGCTTTGCAGACTCTTCCTCAAAAAAAGAGCTCTTCACAAACTGGGCCTCTGGCTTTAGCACTGATTTGTGTGTTTCCTCTTTGTTCAGGGTGAGGATCCTTTTGCCAACGAAACAGTCGATCTTGAGACAGAAGGAGATGACAATGTTGGAGGGAAGGAAGAGACTCCAGAGGAAGTAGCTGCAGAAGTCTTAGCAGAAGTGATTACAGCAGCGGTGAGAGCTGTAGAGGGAGAAGGAGAGCCAGCTGCAGAGCATAATGAAGTTCTAGCTGAAGAGGAAGGCCCTGTGGACACAGCAGAGACCAGTAATCACCCCCACACTAAAAAGTCGCTGGAAGAGCAGACCTGTGAAACAGCATCTGAAAATAGGAACACCGAAGACAAAGCTAGAAACGAGGCCACTGAGGCCAGAAATGAAGCCTTCATAGCAGCAGCAGAGAACACCATACCTGTTACAGCTATCCCAGGAATCATGGACGATGAAATGGAGCAAACGGATGCAGACTCTAAAGATACCCCCACGGAATGACCTCTTTCTTCCTGTTCAAAGGGATGTATTCTATTCTCTCTTTGATTTATAAGCAGTACTAGGGTGTGTGTTACTTGGTGGAAAGACTCAGCCATTTCCTTCCCAATGTACCTCAAGGGCTGATGCTGTACAGTGGATGGCTTCCCACCTCTGTTAGAATACGAAAAGAGGTAAACATTTTCCCAAGTGGCCTTTGGCTGTCTGCACTGCAGTTAGACTAATAAAGTAGATCTTCCTGATGCTTGGTAAATACAGCAACTGACAGAATGTGGGGTTTTGTTTTGTGGTGTTTGTTTTTTTGCTTGGGAAACAGCTTGATGATAGGAATATAATTTGCTCAAGTTTTTTGTTTTTTGTTTTTTTTTTTAATTATTTAGGGGGATTCCCTTATCTACCTTCATGGTATATGGGACATAATGGTTCAACCACCCAGGTGGGTAAGAGCTTTTCAAGACACTGTAGACCAGGCTGGAACTCAGAGATCCGCCTTGTCTGCCTCTTGCGTGCTGGGATTAAAGGTGTGCACCGCTATTGCTCGACAACAGTTTTGTTTTGTTTTGTTTTTTTTAATTCGATTTGTTACTTTATTTACATTTGGCATTGAGATAGCATATTGCTTGGCCCACACTGACCTCAAAACTCAGTCCTCCTGTCTCAGCCCTGAAATACTGGGACCTTGTGTATACATCCATGACCAGCTGGATTTTGGTTGTTATAATGTGCTGTATTCTATGTTCGTCTCTGTTGTATCACAGCATTGGCCTTGGCCTGTGCATGAGGTCTGAGAAAGCCCCTGGAGCTTTCCATAGGCTGTGCTTGCTGATTAGTTTCATGTTTTGCCTTTTTGGGGTGGGGAGTTCGAGACAGGGTTTCTCTGTAGCTTTGGAGCCTAGTCTGTCCTGGAACTTGCTCTTGTAGACCAGGCTGGCCTTGAACTCACAGAGAGCCACCTGCTGTCTCTGCCCTCCCAGTGCTGGGATTAAAGGCATGCACCACCACTGCCCGGCTCACGTTTTGCCTCTTTGTGTTCCATCTTACCATTAATGCAGGATGTTAGTTTTGTTGTCTCTTAATTCTGTTATTCCCACATACAAGTTTTTAGGAAGAAAGCATGAAATTATTCCATTGATGGAAAACACATATAAATTCCCATAGATGGGCTCTATCTGTAAAAGCTCATACAGTTAATGAAAATGTTTCCATTCCAAGCAAATAGTATTCCTTTGGTAGTTCTGAATCTAAAAAAGGAAGGCTTAGTATGCCTTTAAGGTAGCATGTACCAAGTTTTTATAGGATCAGAATGATGATTTTTTTTTCCTTTTGAAATTACAATGCTGTTTCCATCCTTGGATGGTACACAGCTCACATCTTGGAAACATCAGCCAGTGGTGATTATTAATTATAAAAGAGGCAATAAAATACTGTAGAATTCCGTCAGCACTTCTGTCAAGGAGCATTACTGGGATATGAGATGAACTTTGATGGGAATATCAATGTCAAAACTTAATAAGCAATAAAGCAATGCTACTGAAACATTTCTGTTCATTGCTGCTCAGATGTGGTCTGAAAAATGTTCTGGGAATGGAATCAAGGGCCTCATAACAAGCAGCATTTATTTTTCTGACATTTACTTATTAGTGTGTGTACATGGATTGCAGAGGACTGCTTGCTGGAGACCCCCACTGCAGGTGGGCCCCAGGGATCCAATTCCTGTCATCAGGTTTAGCAGTTGGTACCCTCAGCTGATGAGCCGTCTCTCCAGCTTTGTTTTTTCACACAGTCTCCCTATGCAGCTCTCCTGCCTCAGCCTCCAGAATATTGGGATCATCAAATAAAAGTTGACAATTGAGCTCTATAAACCAGGCTGGCCTCAAGCTCAAGAGATCCACCTGCTTCTGCCTTTGGTGAACTGTTGTAAATAAGAGGAGAGGTGTGTGTTGTGTTTGCCAGCCGCTGGCCCGCTCAGCCACTGGATGCTTGCTTATGCCTGAAATAACCACATGAGAACTGTATTAATTCAAAAACTGCCTTGCCCATTATCTCTAGCCTTTTCTTGGCTACCTCTCACATCTAAACTAACCCATTATAAAAGTCTGTATGTCACCACAAGGTGGTGATCTTACCGGATTGATCTAAGATACATCCATCTGTGGCGGGAGCTTCATGGCGACTGGCTCTGACCCCAGTCTTATATCCTCTTTTCTTTTCCCTGCCTATCTAAGTCCTGCCCTATCAAATGGCCCAGGCAGCTTTTTTATTTAACCAATCAAAGCACAGAAATACAGATGAACCCTCCTTCAGGTGAACCACCACTGCCTGGCTTGAGACTAAGTTTTTTTTAAGTAGGCCTGCCATTGAGAAATGTGATTTTCAGTGTGTATTTCTGTACTCAGTGTCAGACTGCATGGGATGCTTCATTCTTGTGTATGAAACTAAGTAAGTTCATTCTCCAAGATGAATAATTATTTAGGTTGAAAAATGGGATCAGGGGAGGTACACACCTTTAATCCCAGCACTTGGGAGACAGGCTGTGGGTTTAAGATCAGTCTGGTATCTAAAGTGAGTTCTAGGATGGCCAAGTCTCAAAAAACTAAAAATTAGTGGTAGAGAGATGTCTCAGCAGTTGAGAACATTGGCTGTTCAGCCTGGAGAGATGGCTCAGTGGTTAAGAGCACTGGTTGGTCTTCCAGAAGACCTGGGTTTAATTCCCAGCACACACATGGCTGCTCTCAACTGTAACTCAAGTTTCAGGGAATCTGACTTCCTCGTACAGGCATACATGCAAGCAAAACACCAATCAGTTCTCATAAAAAATTATTTTTAAAATGGGTTACCTTTTCATGGGTTTACAGGATAAACTAAGCTGCCTTCCTCACTAAGTGTGAGGAGTTAGTATTACTCCTGTGTGCAATCAAAGAAACTTGATTTGTTGTGTGTGAACTGATGAGTGTTAAGAGCATCAATAACCATGAATGTGTGTACACAGGGCGCCTTTGTTACTTAAAAATGCTTTATTTTGTCGTTTTGTGTCTCACTGCAACTCCAGCTGGCCTTGAACTCGGAGATTGCCTACCTCTGCCTCCCCAGCATGGGATTAAAGAGGTGGACTACTTTGCCCAACTCTAATCTGACTTGTAACTCCAGCTACTTCATAGAGAGGTTAATGCAGAACGTTTATGAGTTCAAGGTCTGCCTGGTGTATTTAGCAAGACCCTGTCTCAAAGTTTAAAAAGACTGCACCTGGGCAATGACACACACCTTTAGACCAGGCTGGTCTCAAACTCACAAAGATCCGCCTGCCTCTGCCTCCCGAGTGCTGAGATTAAAGGCGTGCGCCACCACCGCCCGGCTGGAAGTGTAAATTTTTGAATGGAAAAAAAAAAGAGAAGCCGGGCGGTGGTGGCACACGCCTTTAATCCCAGCACTCGGGAGGCAGAGGCAGGCGGATCTCTGTGAGTTCGAGACCAGCCTGGTCTACAAGAGCTAGTTCCAGCGCAGGCTCCAAAGCCACAGAGAAACCCTGTCTCGAAAGTAAAAAAAAAAAAAAAAAAAAAGAGACAAGCTCTGCCCACTCTTAACATCTCTCTCTTCCTGCCCAAGCCCAAGCAAGCAGCTCTCTGCCTCTTTCTCCCTCTCCTCTCTCTCTTCTTCCCCCCATCTTTGTGTTTCTCTCTTCCCTCCCTCCCTACCATCCTCCCAATACCCTCTTCTCAATAAAACAATCTGTCTCTGCATGGTGTATTCTGTCACACACACACCCAGTCCCCACCTGCCAGGATCCCCACTCATGCCGTTATCTTTACAGAAGGGTCATGGGACATTATCACACATTGCTGTTTATGAAAAAAGAAAAGAAAGGTAGCTTTATCCTGGTGCTATTGTGGTTCTGTGGCCCTGGAATCCTGATTGCACAGCTGTACACTTAAGGATGGAGATAGGTTAATATTAGTGGTGGTCATGAAAACCTACCCTGGAATCAGCCCAGATGTTCCCAATGGTTATTTAATGGTGTGGCATGGACTTCATGGTGACCATTGCTGTTTGACAAAGTTGCAGTTTCAACACTGCACACCACACTTCTCCAGCACCTTTTTTACTTTCATTTTTAATTATCCTCAAAATTAATGCCTTTCCCTTTGGGAAATTTTGTGTGAGTTTTGTAAAATGATAAAAATATGTACAATGGGGCCGGGCAGTGGTGACGCACGCCATTAATACCAGCACTCAGAGGCAGGCGTATCACTGAGTTCGAGGCCAACCTGGTCCACAAGAGCTAGTTCCAGGACAGGCTCCAAAGCAACAGAGAAACCCTGTCTTGAAAAACAAAAAAGAACTAGTTCCAGGACAGCTAGAACTATTACACAGAGAACACAGAGAATCCCTGTCTCAAAAAAAGAAACAAAAAATAAGTACAATGGTAGACTTTTTTGGAAAAAATCCTTCCCCCAACCCCGCCATAGATCCAGGAATTTCACTGTGCCCTCCTAATTAGGCCAAGAACAAGAATGTTAAAGGTTTACTAGACACACCTGATCCTAAGGATGAAATGCCTATAATTCAGATCCAGAGACTGAGGCCATTAAGGGCAAGATTTTAGTTAATAAATACAGAGAAGTCAGAATTATATAGTGTAATGGGACCCTCCCTTCCAGAGCAGGAAGTTATGAGGGGAGCAGGTCCATATAGTATGACTAAGAAAGAGTCGTATAAGTGTCTGCTCCCCAGAAGTCCTTTTCCCAACTTCGGGCATTTGGGTAAGGGTCTCCATTCATTCCCTTGGAGGCTTGAGGAAATTCCCTGCTTGGTAATGCAGTCATTCTTCTTTGTAGGTCCGTATTTCTATATGGTGTGAAGGCCAGGCTCTAAAGCCATAGGCCCCACCTGATGGGTCACGTATCCTGCCAAAAGGTCAGGATGTTTTGCTCCTTCCTTTGTAATATGGAAGATGCCTTATGGACATCCTATGTGACAAGCTAGCCTATGTGACAGCTAGCGTAGACAGCAGATAGATAGATGAAGACATGAGGAAAGGTCATTCACCTGGTTACCTAGGGAACAAAATGCTAATGTATTTTCCCCTCAGTGAAGTTTTGGTATAAAGACTGTTTGGAGAAAAAAACGAGAAATTCTTCAGGATGTGAACTCAGGACTTCATGAGGGACCACTGAAAATCTCCCTCCCAATGAAATCATGTGAGTTGTGTCTTTATTCCTGCGCCTCCATGCTGCCGGTCCAAAGGGATAGTTTATGTTGGGATCTGATTGAGAAAAATATTTGAGCATCTGGGCTAGCACTGGACCGGGACACTTTTTTTTTTTTCTCCCCAAGACAGGGTTTCTCTGTAGCTTTGGAGCCTGTCCTGGAAATAGCTCTTGTAGACCAGGCTGGTCTCGAACTCACAGAGATCCACCTGCCTCTGCCTCCTGAGTGTTGGGATTAAAGGCGTGCTCCACCACTGTCTGGCTCCCTAACGCTTCTTATCTCTATCAAGAGGAACTTGGGGCCCTTCTATTCACAGGATTGGTGCCTATTGTCAAGGTCAAGGCTAGCTTCCTCAACTCCTGATCTCAAGCTGTGACCCATTTCACACACTCTTGTCTCCAATTTAATCCTATGTGCAACTATACAGTTAAAAGGTGTACTCTTTTCTCAATTAAAGGCTACTGGCAGCCAACCTGATTCACCCTCAGATCACATCTGTCCCCTCCCACCCTGTGTCCATCCATGTCATTGTCTGCCCTCACCCCATTCCACACATCCTCTTTTGGACCTGAAAACCCCTGCCAAAGCAGGTCTCTGGCAGTGTTGTGATGCTGAACAAATCACATCCATATAAACAGCACGAGGCGCTCTTATAAAGAAGGAGCCAAAGAGAGAAGGCATATGTGATTATTGCTTTCTCTCTCTCTCTCTCCCCCCTCAAAACAAGAGTTTCTTTGTAGCTTTGGAGCCTGTCCTGGAACTCTATTTTTTTATATTTTTGGTTTTTCAAGACAGGGTTTCTCTGTGGCTTTGGAATCTGTCCTGGAATTAGCTCTTGTAGACCAGGCTGGCCTCAAACTCACTGAGATCTGCCTGCCTCTGCCTCCTGAGTGCTGGGATTAAAGGCGTGCGCCTCCACCGCCTGGCCTGGAGCTCACTTTGTAGACCAGGTTGGCCTCGAACTCCCCATCTGCTTCTGCCTCCCGAGTGCTGGGATTACACCACCGCCCAGCTGATTTGGGCTCATTAAGATTTGTTTTAATCAAAAGAAAAAAGGGAAAAAAAACCCAGATGTTGGTGGCACAGTCTCAGGAGGCAGAAGCAGGCAGATCCAAGACCAACCTGATTTACCAAGGAAGTTCCTGGAAAGTCAGGACTGCATAGAGA
>JAQHUG010000443.1:414713-445633 GCA_028555095.1 Dicrostonyx torquatus | reverse complement strand
CATCTGTAATGAGATCTGGTGACCTCTTCTGGCCTGCAGTGGCACATTGCAAACAGAACACGGTATATATAATAAATAACAAATCTTTTTTAAAAAAATCATTACTAAATGTTACATGTATATTCCCGTTCTTTATTGATGATGGGGCTCAAACATATGGCCTGGGATGTGCTAAGCAAGTTTTCTATTGCTGAGCTATACCTATAGCCTGATAATTAAAAAAAAAACACCAAAAAACGTGTATCAGTGGGCTATTTTTGGGGGAAGTTGAGACAGGGTCTCTCTACATAGCCCTAGCTGTCTTAGAAATCACTTTATAGACCAGTTTGGCCTCAAACTCAAAAAAATCCTCTGTAATGGTCTGCTCTGTCCCTTTAAGAGACAAGTCACGCCTACTCTCTCCCCAGTTCACTGAGGCAGGCTGATCTTTAGTTTCCAGCAATTCTTCCTTTTCCATCTCCCTCTCAAAGAGGCAGCTTTTGTCTCTCCCTTCTCCCCACTTTTCCCCTTCTCCTCTTCTGTCCCCCCCACTCTCTCTCACCTTTAAACCCCCTGTCTCTGCCTCCCGAGTACTGGAATTAAGGGTGTACACCACCATGCTCAGTCCCAGTTAAACTGAAAGCCACATGTGGTAGCATAAACCTTGCAACCCCAGCACTTGGGCAATAGAAGCAGGAAGATCAGGAGTTTCAGGTCAGCCTCAGTTATACAGGGTGTTGGAGGTCAATCTGGGTTACAAGAAACCCTGACTCAGCAAAACAATAAAAATAAAATATTCCAGCCGGGCGGTGGTGGCGCACCCTTTTAATCCCAGCACTCAGGAGTTAGTTCCAGGACAGGCTCCAAAGCTACAGAGAAACCCTGTCTCGAAAAACAAAAAATAAAGTAAAATAAAATATTCCTCCTACTGCATTCCAAAAGCAAGAAAACACTTGAAAGTGTGTAAAAAACATGATTGGTAGAGTATTTGTCTAGCATGCACAAAGGATTGGGTTCCACCCCCAGCATCTCATTTCTATAATATGAGCACAAAGCCTTGTCTGGAGCCCAGTGCTGGTTACACATACCTTTAGTCTAAGCACATGGGAGGCAGAGGCAGGCGGACTTCGTGAGTTTGAGGTCAGCCAAGTCAACATAGTGAGTTCCAAGACAGCTAGGGCTATGTAAAAAGACCATGTCTCAAAAGAAAACTGAAGGCACTATATTAGGGGCCACTGGAGAGATGGCTCAGCATTTAAGAGCACTTGCTACTCTTCCAGAAGACCTGGTTCAGTTCCCAACAACCACATACGGTGTTTAGGTCACTGTACCCATCTCACAACTACCTGTCATCTCCAGTTCCAGGGGATCCTATGCCCTCATTTAGCTTCTTTGAGCACCAACATTCATATACTCACAACACACAAACACAAATAATAATAAAAAAAAAAGACAGCCTAGCCTGGCGGTGGTGGCGCAGGCCTTTAATCCCAGCACTCGGCAGGCAGAGGTAGGCGGATCTTTGTGAGTTCGAGGCCAGCCTGGTCTACAAGAGCTAGTTCCAGGACAGGCTCCAAAGCTACAGAGAAACCCTGTCTCAAAAAACAAAAAAAAAAAGAAAAACAAAAACAAACAAAACACCCCAAAAACAAAGCAAAACAAAACTAAGCTTAGCTGGTGGTGGCAGAACTGGTGTACACTTTAATCACAGTGCACTGGAGAAAGAGGCAGGGGTCTCTGAGTTCAAGGTCAGCCTGGTCTATAGAGCAAGTTCTAGTACAGTCAGGGCTACACAGAGAAAGACTGTCTTAAAAAACAAAAAAGAATTAGGCCTGGGGAGATGACTCAGTGGGTAAAGTGCTTGATTTAAGGTGGAGAGCAATTGAAGATACATTAATCTATAACCTTCACCTTTGCTCACAGGCTAGCATTCCAGTGTGTGCTATATAATACATGAGAAAGACAAGGGTGTGTGAAATATAATGTAAGCAATATACAGGGTTTCTCTGTGTAATAGTCCTGGCTGTCCTGGAGCTCACTTTGTAGACTAGGCTGGCCTCAAACTCACAGAGATCCACCTGCCTCTGCATCCCAAGTGCTGGGATGCTGCATCCCAAGTGTGCACCATCACAGCCTGGGAGATTTCTATTTTCTAGTAGCTACATTAAGCAAGACAGGTAAAATTAAGAACAATGCTTAAATTTTTTACATTTATTTAGTGTACATATATGAGTACAGAGATTATTGGACAGCCTGCAGGAGTTCCTTGCTACTTTCACCAAGTGCCTAGATTTGAAATCAGGTGTTCTATACTATTTCCCCAGGACGAGATACATTGTATCCCTCAGGGAAGCACTTCAAGGCATGGTGGTCTTTAATGTCTTCAATCCCAGCACTCTGAAGCAAAGGCAGGAAGATCTCTGAGTTGGAGGGCAACCTGGTCTACATAGTGAGTTCCAGGACAGCTTGGGCTATGTATACAAAAAAAAAAAATTCAGGGTGTTCTAAAGGGTGGCCCTTATTGAAAGTTAACAACTCAAAAGTTTCAGGAAATCCCTGAAACTGACCAGATTCACTAGACCCCTTCCTTCCCAAGTTCATATTAAGCAGTGAGGACTACTAAGAGATATTTTCAGACCAGACTAGATGATTTTTTTAAAAAAAGATTTATTTATTTATCATAAATAAATGATATATGAAGATATATGATATATAATGATATATGAAGATATATGATATATATATATACATATATATGATATATGATATCTTTATCATATATACAGTGTTCTGTTCCCATGTATGCCTGCAGGCCAGAAGAGGGCACAAGATCTCACTACAGATGGTTGTGAGAGACCATGTGGATGCTGGGAATTGAACCCAGGACCTCGGGAAGAACAGCCAGTACTCTTAACCACTGAGCCATCTCTCCAGTTGAGAAGCCCTCAATTTGATCCCCAGCACTTCTCATGACCAGTCATGTTTGCACAGTTCTAAAACCCTGTCTGGGTGAGGGGGAAGGAGAAACATTAGTATTTTTATTAAAGGCAAATATGGGTTTATGTTCTATGAGAAACAAGAACTACTAGTTATAATGGTTTTTTTTTTTCAAGCTATTCTCTTGATTTTTGTTTGTAGACAGGGTTTCTCTTGTAAGAGTCCTGGAACTCACTCTGTTGACAAGGCTGGCCCGGAACTCAGAGAGTTCCCCTTCCTCTGCCTCCCAAGTGCTGGGATTAAAGGTGTGTGCCACAGTGGCCCGCAGCCAGGCTAATATTGGGTATTTTTATGATTGGTACAAATTAGAAGCTAGCAGCTTCTGTGAAATTGTTCAAACCTGGACAGACACATAACCACATCATCTCTCTTCTGCCCTTAGCATTTTTTTGTTTTATAAAAAGGCAAGCAAGCGGACTAGGGATGTGATTCTGTGTTGAGTAGCCGGGGCTGGTTTTTTTTTTTTTTTTGCCTCCTGATTGCTGGGACTAAAGGTATGCACTAGCACACAGGAAGGGTAAGAATTCTTAAGACACTTCTCCAAGAAAAGATTCCCTGATTGTTTATTTCCTTGTATAATTTTATGTTTATGAATATTTGCTTGCATGTATTTCAGTGTACCACATGTATGCCTGATGACCACAGGGACCTAAAGAGGGCATCAGATCCTCCGGAATTAGAATTATGAAATAGTTGTGAGTTGCCAAGTGGGTATCAGGAACAGAACTCAGGTCATCGGAAGAGCAAGCAGCAACCTCTCTTAACCCATGACATCTCTCCAGTTTTATTTCAGAATGCATTGATACAACGATATAATGAAGAAAATTCCATAACTGGGGGTACTGGATGGACTGAAACATGTCTGATTTTCAGCAATTGCCAGGTCACACTACACCCTAGTATGCCTAACCACAATCCTCTGGCTCTTAATGTCTCTCTTCACCATCTGCCTATTTTTGAGTTTGTCATCTGACCACTGTTAAATATTTGGAGTTTTGTCTTAGCCTTAAAAATCTTTTCTCAGAGCCAGGCGGTGGTGGCGCACGCCTTTAATCCCAGCACTTGGGAGGCAGAGGCAGGCGGATCTTTGTGAGTTCGAGATCAGCCTGGTCTACAAGAGCTAGTTCCAGCGCAGACTCCAAAGTCATAGAGAAACCCTGTCTCGAAAAACAAAAACAAACAAAAACCTTTTCTCAGGCCCGGCGGTGGTGGTGCACGCCTTCAATCCCAGCACTTGTGAGGCAGAAGCAGGCAGATCTCTGTGAGTTCGAGGCCAACATGGTCAACAAGAGTTAGCTCCAGGACAGGCTCCAAAGCTACAGAAACCCTGTCTCTAAAAACAACAACAAAAAATATTTTCTCGTCGATCTTCCCTGTGATGATCCCCACTCATCTGCAAGGTTTCTTCCCTGGGTCTTCGTGATGGCTTCCTCCGAAAAGTCTTCTCTCTTAGTTTTCTGGTTGCTCTAAAGGCTCCTGTCTGTGCGGTCTTCTTTTCTTGATCTTAGCTTAGCTTTTCAGTTTGCGGGGTGCGCTGCCTCCTCCCTCCATCCGTGGAGTTCCTTGATTGCCTTCAAAGCTTCCCGCAGCCCGGGGAGCCCGCCTCCAGTCTTCACCTCTCAACTTGCTACCTACGGTTGCTGCAAAGCTCTCTGCAACTGGGAGGGCCGGCCGGACGCGCACGCCGGGTGCAGCGGCGACGCGGGGCCGCGCGCGCAGCGTGCGCGGTGACGTCACTGCGCTGGCGGCGGCGGCAGGGCTGTTTGTTCTGCTCTTCCCGCAGCCGAGGGAACCGAAGCAGTGGCGGCGGCTGCGGCTGCGGCGGCGGCTGCCGGCGGTGTCCGCAGGCGAGCGGGGCCTGTAAGCGCGGCGGCGCAGAGGGCGCGGCGGACGGGCCCCGGCTCGGCGCAGGTGGCCCGGACAGCGGGAGGCGGCGGCGTGCGGCCTAGCGTCTCAGGTGAGGACCGGTGTCCTTCGCCGTCGCGAGGCGGGCTCGCCGGGCCCCACGGCGCGGCCCGCGTAACCTGCATTGCGTAATGGAGCCGGTGCGCCACCACCTACGCCATCGGCGCGGCGCGGGGGCGGGGAGGCCGGAGCTTCGTGGGCCCAGGGACTGCTTGCGGTCTGCCGGGGCTGCCCGCGCCGTTGGGGCGGCGGCGGCGGGGCGAGCTCGCGGGCTTTCGGAGTGGAGCGGTTGTGGCCGCCGCTGTCCCCCGGGGCACGGGCGGCATCGGGGACCGGGACTGGGGGCGCGGGCGCGCTGGGCGGCGGGACGGGCGGCCGGGGGCGGGTGGGGGGCGGGCCAAGCGCCCGGCACTTCCTGCCGCCGCCATTTTGTCAAGTGAGGAGGAGGAGGAGGAGGAAGCGGCTGCCGCGGAATCCGCGGTGCGCGCCCGCCCGGGTAAGTCCGGGCTCGGGATGCTGGCCGCGGGTACTCCTAGTCCCCTTGGCTGCAGTTCCCCATCGGGACTGGCCGGGGCTGCGCGCTGTGTTTCAGCACGCTGTCCTTCCGCCACCTGGGTCCTCCTGCCAGCGCTGGGATATTGAGTTCCCGCTTCTATAATCTCACCTTTCTGGCTGTCCCTGGAGCTCTACCTAGAAAGAGGTAGAAGATCACGTCCAGAGGGAGAGGGCTGTCGCCTGCCTGCCTGCCCCAGACGCGACCCAGGGGATAGGAGGGGTGACGGAAGACTAGTGGTTCCCTCGACCCACCCAATCCCAGTCTGGAAGCCCCCTCTTTGGGCGCTTTGTTTTGCCAGGTTCTGTGCGCTCTGGCGTCTCTTGCAGTGGTCTTTTTTATTTGCGGGTGTGTGTCGATTTAGGGTGGGGATGTGGGGGAGTTGTGATTCAGCAAAATAAAATGACCCCCCCTCCACACACAAACACGGAAACAGCACAACTTGAAGGAGATACCCCCAAGACCGGGCCTTGGTTGGGGATGGGAAATCCCAGGTTAGTGTAGTGGACAGTGTGAATACTTTGCTCAGGCCGGTGGATGAGTCATGTGCTTCTGCTAAGTGGCTGACCTCTCTTTTATTCAAGACAGAATTTTTTTTTTAGAGAAAGTGTTTTAACTTGCTTATTTACTTGTTTATGCTTTGGTCAACCTGGTTAGATTATCTTCTCGCACTTTGTGTGTGTTGGGATGTCAGTGATCTCTTGCAGCAGGCCTGTAGAGAATTGGAGTATCTTTGCTTACCATCGACGGCCCAGGTTACAAAAATCCGATACGCTGTGTACTAAGCCAATGTGCTCTTTAGTGCTATAATGAATGGTTGGAAAATTTTTATGAATGGAGATGTCAACTGTTAATAAACCTTAGTGCTTGTAATTGGACGTTGTAAAGAAGTCAGGTACAAAAAATTTGAAAGTTTTGTGAATGTTATCAATTCCAAGAAGACTTTGGATGGCTCTGTATTTTATGATCTTTACAATAATTGTTTATTTGGCTTTTGGAGACAGGCTTTCTCTGTGTAACTGCCTTGGGTACCATGGAACTTGCTCTGTAGATTTCCTAAGTGCTGGGATTGAGGGTGTGAGTTGTGCTGACACTGTTGTTTTAAGGCTTTTCCAATAATTTTGAAGAACATTCTTTTCATTTAAATTTAGATGGGGATGATCCTTTCTACGGAGGGCTTTATAGATAACCAACTCCTTCCTACCCAGAAGATAAAGCCAGGAAGGTTGGAGAAGATAAAACTGACAAATACTTTTGAGTTGATCAAATTAAAAAAAAAAAGCCTAATCTACTACAAATAGAGTGCTGCCCTGTTGGCCACCATATCTTTGGGGGAGACAGTAGAGTTAGGCCTCAGGCTAGAGTCAGTCTCTTAACATGGTGTTAGTTGGTTTTAACTGGAAATAACCCACCCCCTTTTATCTTTCTAGTATTCTCCTAATGCAAATTTGCTAAAGATAAGGGATTTTGCCTACTGATAAAAGCTAGGAAGCAAAAGTGGCTGGGATATTTTGGGTGTTCTGAAAGTGAGTCTCTAGTTTGGAGGCCTGCAGAGGTGAAAATAGCTAAGAATTTCTGGAGAACCTTAGACTACTTAGTAACAGTTCCACTAAATTATTGGATTGTTTAAAGGAATTTAGACTTTGTTTCCAAGAGATAGTCCTTTTGAGCCAGTTTCTGTGATCTTTGCCCTAATCACACTTTCACTATTGGAAATAGGGAATGATGTTGTATATTCAGGCTGTTAAATGACTTGGGAATTATAAATTTTGAAGATTGGAAGTTATGTTAATTTTTGTGCACTTCATGCATTCCTTTGGAGACCAGAAGAGGTCTCAGATCTCCCAGACTTAGAGGTGCAGATGTTTGTGAGCAGCCATGAGGGTGCTGGGACCAGAACCTGGTCCTCGGCAAGAACAGCAAGTACAGATAGATGATCCATCTTACCAGTCTTTGGACGTTATTATATTTTGAGACAAGGTTTCACTCTAGCCTAGGCTGTTGTCAAACTCTACAGTCCTCCTGTCTCAGCTTCCCAAGGGCTGTGAGCCACAACATCCTGCTTGGAATTGTTTTTAAAGAAAAATCATTTTGGGCACTTTGCTTCTGACAACCCACTGTCATCTATGTGGTATTTTGATGTCTAGAGTCTGCAGAGCTGGCTCAGCTGCTCTTGTGTAGGACCCACAGTGGCCAGTTTACAATGTCCTGTAACTTCAGCTCTTGGGGAATTGACACTGTCTTAGGACTTCCTGGAGCCCTGCATGCGTTGCACATCCCTCACCAAAAGTTTGTAAACTGTGAGATTGATGACATTGGTTGGAAAGAAGATGGGCAGAGTGTTACAGTAATCTCAGCACTAAGCGAGAGGCAGGAGAATCCCCCAATTGTAAGATAGCCTGGGCCACGTGCTCATTCTGGTAACAAGAAAGAATATTTGTCATTGAATATTGCTAATGGAGCTGGGTGTGGTGACACACGCCTGTAATCCTAGCATTCCAGAGGCAGAGGCAGGCGGATCTCAGGAGTTTGAAGTCAGCCTACCACACAGAGAAAGTTGCTGGACAACCAGGGCTACTTGGAGAGACCCTGAATTGAAAAACCAACCAACCAAATAAAAAACCCTGCTAATAGTAGTACTGTTAAGTCTTTGTGATTTTTATTCTAGTAAGAAAATACTGGACATTTGCAAAGTGAGAATTCTGAGACAACTCTTGCTGCTTATTTCATTTAATACATGTGGCATGCACATGTAACAGATTTTCCTTTTAAGTTATTTTTCCCCTTTCATCAGAATTAAGTTCCACCAGAGAGGGATTTATTTGACTTTGCTTTTCTTATTCTTCATTGTCTCTTTAGTGTCTAAAAGAGCATCTTAATAATTGTCTAGGAATTTGCCATACATAATGCTAAATACTAAATTAAAAAAATACTATGACTTATAAGGAGTGTGAGCTTTAACTAAGGTAACATTGAAGTTCCTAGTAATTGGTAAATTTACTGAGTTTGAGCAGCGTGGTACACAGTTACTTATGTGCACTACTGTGTGTTCTGAGTTTCCTACTTAGCAGCTTTCGATGTGCCTGGATGGGATTTATCTATTAGTTCAACCTGGCATGGAGAAAGTTTTTTTTTGGGGGGGGAGTTTCGAGACAGGGTTTCTCTGTGGCTTTGGAGCCTGCGCCGGAACTAGCTCTTGTAGACCAAGTTGGTCTCGAACTCACAAAGATGAGCCTGCCTCTGCCTCCGGAGTGCTGGGATTAAAGGCTTGTGCCGGCCTAGAAAGTTTTTTTAAAGGGAGATAAATTGCATAAGAAATGTAGCATTTCTTAACTTTCATGTCAGTAAAACATTAGTTTATTTTGTTTGTTTGTTTGTTTGGTTGGTTTTTCCAGACAGGGTTTCTCTGTAGCTTTTGGAGCCTCTCCTGGAACTAGCTTTTGTAGACCAGTCTGGCCTAACTCACAGAGATCCACCTGCCTCTGCCTCTCGAGTACTGGGATTAAAGACGTGCACCATCACCGCCCGGCTAGTTACTTTAAAAAAAAAAAAGTTGATGATTTTATCATTGATTCTTGTATAAATAGCTCTTACTATGTACAAGAGAAAAAAAGATTTTCTACAGTGACTTTGTTTTGATATCTCAAGTGTTGAGTATCAATTTTGTGCAATCTGAGGTTAACACATAATTTTTATCAAACTTCTTGTTTGCTGTTTGTTTTACATTTTTAAGAACACCTTTGAAGTACATAGTTCACACAACAAAATTTACCCAATTTTAGCATGGTCATAGACTTGTGCATTCATCGCTATAATCAATTGTAGGACATTTCTATGTCTTCACAAAGGACCCATTTTTCTGGTAGCAAGCTACTTTCCATCCTCCTGTAATCTCTGGAAACTATAATCTACTCTGCACATTTGCTCCTTCCAGATACTTCTTTAACCTTTTAGTGCCTGGCTTTCATTAAGTATGCTTTTAGATGTTCATTTAACATGGATCAGCACTTTATTTTCTTTCATGAGAAAATGATACTCTATTTAGGTGTATCACATTTTATATACTCAATTTTAATGGATAAAATGGGCTTGAGTACTTTTCCCTTTTCGGTAAGAGGGAATAATGCTGCTTATAAACTACTTTTTGTTTGTTTTTTCAAGATAGGGTTTCTTTGTAACTTTGGAGTATGTCCTGGAACTCCCTCTGTAGATCAGGCTGGCCGCACACTCACAGAGACCCACCTATCTCTGCCACCCAAGTGCTTGAATTAAAGGCATTTGTCACCACCGCCCAGGTATATAACAAACACTTCTTTTATACAAGGTCAGGCAGGAGGATAGAGACTTGGTAACCCCCCTGGGATACATTGTAAAGCCCTGTTTGTTTGTTTTGGATTTTAGAGACAGGATTTCTCATTAGCTTTGGAGCCTGTCCTGGAATTAGCTCTTGTAGACCAGGCTGGCCTTGGAACTCACAGAGATTTGCCTGCTTCTGCCTCCCGGGATTAAAGGTATGTGCCACCAGTGCCCAGCTGTAAAGTCCTTTTTATAAGAAGAAAAGTTGTGTATAAGTATTTATGTGGACATGCATTAATTTTTATGGGCCATATATACAAGAGTAATTTGATAGGTCAGATGATAATTATAGGTAACATTTTGAAGATGTATAGAGACTGTTGGTTTGTTTTTTGTTTTTGTTTTCCAGGAGAGGGATTAGTTTGAGCCTGGGTCTCAGCCAAGGAAGACCTTGAATTTAGGGTCCTCCTGCCTCCACTTGAGTGCTGGAATTAACAGCTGTGCTTCATCCTCCATTTATGTAGTGCCGGGGAATCATACACTGAATTTTGCAAACTAGACAAGCACCTTACTAGTTGAACTGTTTTCCCCAGCCCTACAGAGATGAACTGCTTTGCCTTAGTAGTGCTTATATCATAGGGTCAAAAGAAAAGCCTAGCAAAATGCATTTAGATGAATGGAGATATGGAAACCCGAGAATGTAGGTGCTTACAGAAAAGTTTGATGCAAGTATGTAGGAGAAAGTCTGGAACAGATAGTCAGAGTTTATACTTAGTTCTCGCTGTCCTGAAGTTCACTGTTTAGACCAGGCTGGCCTCAGGTCACAGACATCTACCTGTCTTCTATTTTTGCTTCTGTGTGCTGGGATTAAAGGCGAGCACCAACATGCCCAGCCCTAAAATTTTGAGTTTTGTATTTCTTTTGGTTTTATACATGTCTGCCTTGAGTATGTGAAGTGGTCAGTAACTTTTGTAGGAATTGATTCTCTCTTCTACTATGTAGGTTTTGGGGATTGAACTCAGGTCCTCAGACTTTGCTGCGAGCACCTTTACTTGTTGAGGCATCTTACAGGCCTTATACCTCTTTTTTTTTTGTTGTTTTGTTTTGTTTTGTTTTTGAGAAGGGTTTCTCTTTCTCTGTGTAGCCCTGGCTGTCTTGGAACTCTGTAGACCAGGCACAGGCAGCCCCTTGAACTCTGAGATTCACCTGCCTTTGGCTTCTAATGCTGGGATTAAAGGCATGCGCCACCATGGCATGCTTCTCTCTCTTTTTTTTAAAGGCTTATTTTACGTGTTTGAACGTTTTACCTGCATATATATGTGTTAGCTGCAGGCCTGGTGCTCTTGGAGTCAGAAGAGGTAATAGGATTCTATGGAACTGGAGTTAAGGATAGCCGTATGGGTCTGGGTACCAAACCTAGGTCCTGTAAGATTGATCGGAAAGTGCTCTTAATCGCTGAGCCATCTCTCTAGCCCCTTATTTTTATTTTTTAAAGACACCTTTTTCTTCCACTCGAAACAGCTGACCATCTTAATACAACTATCCACATATCCTAGGATAAATTTCAGAATGATTCTGAATAAGTTGATGAAAGAATGTCCAGTGTCACGTTTAGAACAGAGCAGATTCGTATCTTTTCCTAACTCCCACACAGGCAAGGGAAGATGGAACTCACAAAAGCTAGGCAAGTGCTTACTATTGGGCTGTGTGTGCCGCAGTCTTGACTTGTACTGTTCTTGTCCATTGATGTCTCACTGTGTAGATCTGGCTGGCTTCTTAACAAATATCTAAGTTATGTATCACAACACCACACATTTTTATTTTATCAGGACAATTGTAGGTAGTATGTGGTCATTTAAAGAGTTTGGAAAGTTTAAAATGTTTTTTGAAGTTCAAAGCTATCTTTTAATCCTATCATTCTTTTAGTTTTTTTCCCCTATACTTTTGTAACAATTGTGTTAGACCCTTAAGATCATTGCAAAATCTAGGCAGGCACCCTACTACTAAGCTATCTTCCTAACTATGTTGGGTGTTTACTTATTATTGTGACAGAGTGTGAGTGTTGGTACAAGTGTAAAGTCAGAGGACAACTTTTTAGACTTGGTTCTTCTCTTTATGTAGGTCCTGACTCTCTTGTCATACTTGAACATCAAAAGCCCTTTGAACTGCTGAGCAGTCTCACTTGCCCTGATTGGGGTTTTGTTTTCTGAGATAAGTGCCCTCTGTAACCCTGGCTGGTCTTGAAATAAGTCAGCCTGCATTTGCCTTCCAATTATTGGGATTACAGATGTTCATCAGCAAAGCCTGGCTAATTTTTTTTGTTTTACCAAATTACTACATGGGTAAGCATTCCTAAAAGTACTTAAACTATAATTTAATTCTACCATAATTTCTATTTTTGGATGTGGTTTTCAGATTTTCATCTCTAGGAACAAGACCCACTGTATCAAAAGGTGTGTATTTTTGAAATTTTTCAGTTACATGCGTTTCCATTTCTTTTGTAAGAGTTTAGCAATGTCTTGTTTATATAAATGAGGTTCTTAACATAAGTGAGAGTTGTGAAATATAAAATATCTTAGGTGTATTCTCAGGGCTTCTGAGAAAATGTTCCTGGCACTTGCTCTTTGACCTTTCTCCCCTCTTTTGCTCAGAGTAGGACCCCCCCTTCCTGAAATCCAGTTTCCTGGTCCTGTCATCAGAGCCCCTATTATCTGATTGTTATTTGTGTGTGTGTGTTTTGAGACAGGGTTTCTCTAGCTTTCGAGCCTGTCCTGGAACTCCCTTTTTAGGCCAGGCTGGCCTTGAATTCAGAGATTGGCCTGTCTCTGCCTCCTAAGAGTGCTTGGATTAAAGGTGTGTGCTACCATCTCCAGACCTTATCTGGTTGTGTTAAGGAAGGTGGCTCCAGAGACCTGAGCAGCCTCTGGGCTTTCAGTCGCAACTCAGTTTTACCATTCTGCTCATAAGACTGACTGTACTTGGCATCTTGAATCTGGTCCTGCTGCTTGGCTTTCAGTCTCTCATTTGTCCCTGCCCATCTGTCCTTGCCTATTTTGCATTAAAATGAATGTCTTGCATGGCACTCATTTTAATCTTGTCACCAGTCCAGTGCTCTCTTAAGGTTTTTACAATCGCCAGGCGGTGGTGGTGCACGCCTTTAATCATAGCACTCAGGAAGCAGAGGCAGAGGGAACTCTGAGTTCGAGGCCAGCCTGATCTACAAGAGCTAGTTCCAGGACAGGCTCTAAATCTACAGAGAAACCCTGTCTCGAAAAACAAAAACAAAAAAAGAAGGTATTTACAATCTGCTTGTATTATGTAGGATAAAGAAAAAGGTGGGAAGAAGGTACCAGGCACTGAATATATCCACAGGTAGGAATAACTTAACACTGATAAAGCAGGGCTTGGTTTTCTGGGCAAGTCATCTGATCATACCACTATCCACCAGGTGCCTTTCAAGGGTGCCATGTCTCCTTCTAAGCCAATTTCAGTGGAGACTAATGTAGATGATTGATACAAAGGTGGGAATTGCCCATCTTACCTGATCTCTTAGTATCTCAAGAGCAGGATAATGGGATTAGTTGAAATATACTAGTTATGAAGGTATCTGCTTTGAGATGTTTGCTGCAATTTGGAAAAATGATCTAGTAGGAGCAGGCCTGATGATGATGTAACTTTATGAAAGAGCCAGAAGATGCTGGTGGAGTGGAGACAGACACATCTCTGCATACCTTCATTGCTTCCCTTGGCTCCATTTTGAATTGTATTGATGTCCAAGTTTGATGATGGTCTCTAGCAAGGGATTGGTAGGATGAAGCTGACGGTTGAATGGCTGAGCAGTTATAGTTCCTGAATGTTAGTTAGGCTGGGGTCTTGCTATTGGATTTTAGATCTTGACCATGAGAACCAATTTCTGAGGGAATATCTTTTTGTTAGTTTGTGTGAAATTCAAAGATAAAATACATATTTTACTTGTTTGTTTGAGACAGGGTTTCTCTGTGTATTCCTGGCTGTTCTGGAACTCACTCTATAGACCAGGCTTGTCTCAAACCCACAGACATCTGCCTGCCTCTGCCTCCCAAGTGCTGAGACTAAAAAGTGCTGGGATCAAAGGGGTGAGCCACAACTGCCCAGGTCTTTTACAAATAGGGCAGATAATTTAAACATTAACTCCCAAATTAAGAGAAATTGCTAGGTATAGTGATGGACATCTTTCATCTCAGCACTGAGGTGGCAGAGGCAAGCAGACAGATCTCTTGAGTTTAAGGCCATCCTGCTATGAAGGCTAACCAAGGCTACATTGTGATACCCTATCTTCATAACAAAATCAAACCAAGAAGGAGAAATTGATTAAATTTCACATCTCCTGAATGCTGGGATTAATGGTGTACTATTGTGCTTGGCTGACCCTTTTTTCCCTCTAGGGAAAATCCTGTTAGATCTTCCATTGTGGGGTGGCTCTAGAACTTTGCAGCAAGCGATGGTCTTGGGTAGCATTGTATACCAGAAAGATAGCTGTGGAAGTCACTGTTAGGGTACAGACTCATCTGAAGTTTGTAAAATGGAATCTGTATTCTAAGCTTTGAGAACAGGGTGGCACTGTATTTGTGACTAAGGGCATATCTTGGGTAGGGAAAGTGGAAGCCAGTAGCATTTGTTTTGTTGAAAGGACTGAGAATATTTATCTAGGTTTTTTTCTCTCTTTCTCTGTCTCATTTATTATGTATACAGTGTTCTGTCTGCATGTATGCTGCAGGCCAGCAGAGGGCACCAGATCTCATTACAGATGGTTATGAATCACCATGTGGTTGCTGGGAACTGAACTCAGGATCACTGGAAGAGCAGTCAGTGCTCTTAACCTCTGAGCCATCTTTCCAGCCCCTGTCCAGATCTTTTTTTTTTTTTTAAAGATTTATTATGTATACAGTATCAGTATTCTGTCTGCATGTATGCCTGTAGGCCAGAAGAGGGCACCAGATCTCATTACAGATGGTTGTGAGCCACTATGCGGTTGCTGGGAATTGAACTCAGAACCTTTGGAAGAGCAGGCAATGCTCTTAACCGCTGAGCCATCTCTCCAGACTCCCCCGCATTTTTGGGGGGGTTGAGAGAGGTTTATTATAGATTCATATGTGAGAGTGAGGGAGATGGAGGTGTGTGGTCCCCAGGAAACAGAGTACCATTGAGCTGCTTGTCCGTGGGCTTTTCAAAGACAGAAAGCGGAGTGAGGCCTGGGGAGGGGGTGAGCTGATCAATCCAGTTGGCTCAACCAGTCCCCCCCTTTTTAAAAAAAATATTTATTTATTTGTTATGTATACAGCGTTCTGCATGCCTGTATACTAGAAGATGGCACCAGATCTCACAGGTACCTGGGAGGCACCATGTGGTTGCTGGGAATTGAACTCATGATCTCTGGAAGAATAGCTAGTGCTCTTAACCTCTGAGCCATCACTCTAGCCCTCCAGATCTTTTCTACTTTGCTTGCAGTGGCAACTCTTATTTTTGGTTTCTATTCAAGGCTGAAATTGCTTATTTGTTTCTAGCTGCTGTTGCAGCAAGAGACTTGGGTGAACACATTGTGGAGACAGTGCCAGGGGAGAGGTATTGTTGGACTTTGTGTTATGCAATTTCCAGACATACTAATTAGTAATTCCTGTGTCCTTGAGTGTAGTTAATGTCCCTAGTTGTCAGGTAATAAGGCACATGTGACCACAGGGAGGCTGTGTAAAATAAACAGGAAAAGGACTAGTTAGTTAAAGGGGGACTTAAATTTGAAGACTTTACACCTGAAAAAGCTGGCATTCACTTTGAGGAAGCATGTATTTTATGGGAGCTGATCATTATTGTAGGGTTGAAATGAGAAACACATGTATAAAACCTGCTGGTGTGGGTGGGCAGTGGTCATACTGGACAGCTACCCTTGGACTACTGTAATTTTCCAGGATTCAATTTCTTGTATATAAAATGATATAAAAGGTTTAGGTTCTAGTGTGTGGAGTTTGAGGGAAATATTGTTGCTGTTCTGTTCGTTCGAGATATGATCTCTCTATCCTAGGTTGGCATCTACTTCAGCAGTCCTTAATAGCCTGAGTGTAGAGATTACAGGTGTTGAGTCACCTCACCAATAGTAATTCTTTATCTTTTTTTCAAATAATGTGTCATAAAACTATTGCATTAAAGATGTGACAGGATATTACACTTTTCAAGGCTAGTTCGTAAACCCTATGCTTGGTTTTATGTATTGAAATGGTTTTTTTGTTTGTTTGTTTTTTGAGACAGGGTTTCTCTGGTAGTTCTGGCTATCCTCGAACTCACTCTGTAGACCACGCTGGCCTCGAACTCAACAGAGGTCTGCCTGCTCTGTCTCCCAAGTATTGGGATTAAAGGTGTGAGTCACCATCAGCCAACTTTGAAATGTTCTTTTCCTCTTCCTTCTCTACTTTCTATGTAGCCCTGACAAGCAGGCGTGGAACTCACAAGATCTGTCTGCCTCTGCCTCCCAAGTGCTGAGAATTAAAGGTGCTTATCACCTCGCCTAGTAAGGGTGTTGTTTATCTGGGTGATGTCATAGAAGTGTAAGAGTAGTTTACATAATCATTTGATGGTAACTATGAGTATTTTATTTATATTTAATTAATTTTTTTTCAAGACAGTTTCTCTGTATAGCACTGGCTGACTTGGAACTTGTTCTGTAGACTAGGCTAGTCTCTAACTTTGAGATCCACCTGCCTTTGCCTACTGAGTGCTGGGATCAAAGGCATGTGTCACCACTGCCCAGCTGTTTGGTTTTAATTTTTGGTTACTTTTTGCTGCTTAGTTGCTTTTGGTTTCTTCGTTTGCCCAGGAGTGATCCTGAATATGCTTTCTAGTAGGAGGTGAAATGTTTAGATCTTTAGTTTTTATTCTTTGGGTTTTTTTTTTTTTTTTTTTTTTTGAGACAGGGTTTCTCTGTAGCTTTGGAGCTTGTCCTGGAACCTAGCTCTTGCAGACTAGGCTGGCCTCGAAATCACAGAGAGATCTACCTGCCTCTGCTTCCCAAGTGCTGGGATTAAAGGTGTGTGCCACCACTCCCGGCTGTTTTTATTCTTTGTACTTAGTGATTGGTAAAAGTTTGGATATGGTGAGGGTTGAAAAAGTAGGTAGTTAAGATACTGCCAGTGTTGGAAACAAGAAGTATTTATAGATGGTCATTGTGTATTCTATGCTTGTTGTGCTGTGTTGCATGTTAATGTACTTGTTTTCTATTTTCAGGTACTCTTTTAAAATCATTTTTTTTGAGGTTGGATATTTATTTAGTGGTTATAGAACGGAAGGGAGAAGGGGAAAACAGAGAGAGGAGAGACCGAAGCTGTCTCTCCAAGAGGGAGCCGGAAAAGAGAGAGAGAGAGACTATAAAATAATTTTTTTAAAAAAATACCTAACTTATGTGCATTGGTGTGAAGTTGTCACATCACCTGGAACTGGAGTTAGAGACAGTTGTGAACTGCTGTGTGGATTTTGGGAATTGAACCTGGTTCCTCTGGGAGAACAACTGGTGCTCTTTTTGTTGTTGTTTTTCGAGACAAGGTTTCTCAGTAGCTATGGAGCCAGTCTTGGAACTTGCTCTGTAGACCAGGCTGCTGTCAAACTCACAAGAGATCTGCCTGCCTCTGTCTCCTGAGTGCTAGAATTAAAGGCATGCGCCACCACCGCCTGGCCAACCAGTGCTCTTAACCGCTTAGCTGTCTCTCCAGCCCTCTCCTCATGACTTTTTAATATTTATGATATGTGTATATGTGTGTTTCTGAGTATGTATATGCACCATGTATGTCTGGTAGTCTCTGGAATTCAGAAGAGGACATTGTATCAGTGAAACTAGAGTTGCAGACAGTTGTGAGCTACCCTGTGGGTGCTGAGAATCCAACCCGGTTCTATTAACTGCTGAGCCATTTCCCCAGCTCATCTTTTGTTAAGGTAGCTTTTCTTAAGGAAATGTTAGGTCTCTTTGGGGTTTAAGTAGCAAATCATCAAACTTGAGTTGGACATCAGAGGTAGAACACCCATGTCAGATCATGCTGCTGATAATATAGGATTCTCAGTGTGGCAAAAAGTAACTCAGGAAATAGAAGGATGAAAGGTTTACACTATGAAGGAATTTTAAGGAAGTCTTGGTTTAGAAGTCAGATAGGTTAAGTTTCAGTAGTCTTACATGAATGACACTGCTGGAAGATGTTTTAGATCTGTCTTCCAAGTTTAGAGAAGCAACTGTTAGAGTTTCATGATTGGTTAAACTGTTTCTCTACCCAGCCTTTTGTAAAATCTGCTGCTTAGAATTCTTCTAGTATTACAAGGGGCGTATTGAGATTTCCATAATCAAAATAAGCTCAACTAGAATAATCATTCTCATATGGTTCTTGCTGTTGAAAACAGTTGTCAAAATTGACTGAAGGAGGACAAGCAGACAGGAGGCAGACCTTTTTATTGTCACCTTTTATTACCCAGGCATGAGTTCAGTAACAAACACCGCACACTGCTAGGGGGTCTTTAGGCCCTGCTCCCCAGGGAAAGTTCAGAATTAGATCAGCTGTACTTTTTGCTGGAGCATCAGTTTTTAGGAAAGGTTGGAGAGCCCTCTAGAATTAGAAGATCACTTTAAAAAATGCATGCATACATAGTTTGAATCTTAAAAACAGACTCATATTCAGGAGGAATTTACTATGTTTTACTTCCTGCAGCGATAAATTCTATAATGTTAAGATGCTTTGTTTTGGAGATTTTCACATATATCCTGTTCTTGTAGAGATTCGCAGACTTTTGACCTCAGATTGGTCTGCAGTACTCAGCAGTGTTTGTCCCTGTAAATATCCAAGGAGGGTTTTCTAGAGTCTTCAAGTTACGTCTATATCAACAATGCTGCCATACTGCTGGAATTCTTTTAGCCTCCCTTACCTTATTACTTGTGCTTTTTTAATGGGAAGGAGAAATTTCAGAATAGTGTGTTATAATCTACAGATGAAGAAAGTTTTTTTTTTCTTTTTCTCCCCCCCCCCCAGAACTCTACTCTGGCTTCTTTTCACATCTCTTATCGCTGAGATTTGATGTTTGCCTGGAACCTCTGCTGTAGAAAGCAACCCAGTGGTTCTTAGCCAGTCTTATTATTTGATGGTGTTGGATAGGTAGACTTTGAGTATGGTCTCTTATGTAGTTTTTAGTGCCTGCTCTCAGTTATGGGAAAATTGTTCAGGTATATATGTGAACTTGCAAGCTGAAGAAGATAGTTTATGAGAAAGTAAGTACCATTCTTCACACATCAGGTATGAGGACACATTATACCAGGCTGCATTTGGTACTTCACTCTACTCCTTCCCCACTTCACTGCCTAGTGGAAGAAATAGAAAATACAATACCATAATCTTAAATAATTCATACTTCTGTAATTGGGGCAGAATTGAGTCAGGATGGAAAGGAACTCATTACTAAGAACAGTGCAATGTCTATAAACTCCTTCACCCCTCTCCAATTTCTCTGACTATACACTGATGACTTTTTCTGCATTCATTTACTTTTGTTAGCTTTTAGTTATTCCCATTTCTTTTTGATCCACCTGCCCTGCCTCCCAAGTGCTGGGCTAAAGGTGTGCCCCACCACCATGTGGGGCATTTCTTAGTTTAAGTCCACTCATGTAAAGAAAGGCATGACTTTTATTAAGTCAGGCAGTTTTCCTTTTCTGTAAGAGAAGTAAGATTACCTACGGGAGTTTTACGTTTTGTTTGTGTTTTTGAAGTGGGTGCATGGGATTGGATAGGTGGTTTCCACTTCCACCCTCAGCTACCTTATCTTCACTTTCCTCAAGTTGCATCCTGTAGTCTAGAGGTCCAGTTTTGTTACTCCAGCATGCTTTGTTACATGTGCTGTGGATAGTTTTGAGGTCTATCTTGATTCATCAGGTCTCATTTTGAAAAACCTCACTGAATAAAGGTAACACTTTTATGTTGTTTCAATGTTGCTAGAGCAGCTTAATGTTACAGATGTTTTAAAGAGAGGCTTCTATTCTTGAGCACATGTAACAGTGGAAATAACATATAGCAATGCCAGTATTGACAAGCTTTGCCTCAGTAGCCTGTGACTTACCTGATGGGTATGAATTGCTTCCTACTCTTCTGTCCTACGATTCTTGGATACTGAATATTAGTCCTCAGAAGTCCACTATCAAGCTTTGGGATTGAGTGCTACACTATGCAATTTTCTCTCCCAGAGGTGCCCCCCCTTAGATAATCTGGTTGCATCCTTATAACAGAGATCATCTTTTAATCAGTTGACAGATAGTTTGGTTGTTTCAACTTTCTGTTTCTTATGAGTAATGCTGTGACTTTTTGTACATGAAGGTTTTTTTTTTAATTTATTTATTTATTACATATACAGTGTTCTACTTGTATGTACCCCTGCAAGCCAGAAGAGGGCACCAGATCTCATTACAGATGGTTTTGAGCCACCATGTGGTTGTTGGGAATTGAACTCAGGACCTCTGGAAGAACAGTCAGTGCTCTTAACCTCTGAGCCATCTCTCCAGCCCCCATGAAGGTTTTTTTTTTGTTTTTTTTTAGAAATGTGCTTCCTTTTTTGGATATATACATGAAAGGATAGAAGTTTGAGTTTTGTAGTACCCTTGTTTAAGTAGTTCAAAGTGTTTGCCTTATGGTACATTCTCCAGGATTCTGTTTGGATTTTTGTTTTTCCACACCTTTGCCTGTTTTATTTTTTTGGGGGGAGGGGCAGGTCTCATGTAACCAAGATGGGCTTTGAACTCTTTATGTAATTTAGGCTATTTTAAAACTCACTCTCTTACTTTAGCCTTCTGGTTGTGATTAGAGATTACACTCCGCTAGTAGTCGTGATACTGTTTCTCAGATGAGTATTGTCAGGAGACACTCCAGTTCCTGTAGGGTGATCCTGTATACAAGCCTGAATGCATGATGTGGTCAAGATAGATGTTGAACTTCTTATTTTATTTTCTCTGTGCTTTTGCTCATTTTCCTCTATATCTTACATATCTTGCATGTATGTGTTTATTCAATTTTGGTAGACATTTGTGTAATCAGAATTGTTTTTTTTGGGAGTACAGAATAGGCACTATAAGAGAGCAGTGTTGTCATGACCATTTTACGTGTAAAATATGTGTAAATTTCTCAGCAAATGCTTAGGAATGGAATATCTGGGTCAGCAGAGATGCTGATGTAAAATGACCAAGTATTTTTTTTCTTTTTTGTTTTTTTAAATATTCATTTATTTATTATATATACAATATTCTGTCTGTGTGTAATGTCTGCAGGCCAGAAGAGGGCACCAGACCCCATTACAGATGGTTGTGAGCCACCATGTGGTTGCCGGGAATTGAACTCCGGACCTTTGGAAGAGCAGGCAATGCTCTTAACCACTGAGCCATCTCTCCAGCCCTCTTTTTGGTTTTTTGAGACAGGGTTTCCCTGTAGCTTTGGGGCCTGTACTGGAACTAGCTCTTGTAGACCAGGCTGACCTCAAACTCATAGAGATTTGCCTGCCTCTGCCTCCCGAGTGCTGGGATTAAAGGTGTGCGCCACCACTACCCAGCGACCAAGTATTTTTTAAAAATAACTTATTTTTGTTTCAAATTTTATTTCATATGCATTGGTGTTTTTGTCTGCATGTATGTCTGTATAAGGGCATCACATCTCTGGGAACTGGAGTTACAGATAGTTGTGAGCTTCAATGTGGGTTCTGGGAATTGGACTCTTTGGAAGAGCAGTGCTCTTTACTGCTGAGCCATCTTTCCAGCCCCTGACCAAGTATTTTAAAAACAATTGTTGTAAGTTTTTAAATGTTCATTCACATTTTCACTATAGGTTAATGAAATTAATTTTGCCAGTTTTGACATGTAGAATGTCATTGTTATTTCTAATTATAAAGATATTGGTAGGATATGACCACTGTTGTCTTTGTGGGTAGAGTCTGGTGATCCCTCTGCACGTTTTAGAGTATTGTTTGATAGTAAGAGGATCTTATTTTTAATGTATGTGAATTTATTAACTTCTCCTTTGTGCTTTGCAAGAACACTCCTGATACTAACTACATTCTATGTTGATAAAATTTTCTGTAAAGGGCTTGTTATAAATGTGCTTTTACCATCAAGCCTGATGACTTGAGTTTGATCCTCAAGACCCATATAGTAGTAGAGAAATGGTTCCCAAATGTTTTGACTTCCACTGGTCTGCATTCCCCACCCAAATGATTAAATTTGATAAGAATACTTAAAAGTATACTTTTAATACTTAAAAAAAGATTTGCCTTTCTAGTCTGTGCCAGTTTGAGATATAGGTAAAGGGCTCATGCAGATTCTAGACTGACTTTTGTTCTAGTTAATGAGCTTGACTGGTTCTAAACCCAAGGTCCTACACTCTTATTGTTCAAGATCCTTATGAGGTTGGAATACCACTGTGAGCCCTATGCCTCAGTGTAGATGGTCAGTAATTGCTTCTTGGTCTGAGTACAGACAGATTTTATTTACTTACCTACTTGCTTACTATTTTTTTTACTTATTTTTTATTTATTTTGATTTTTCTAGATAGGGTTTCTCCGTGTATCCCTGATTGTAGTCCTGACTGTCCTGGAACTCACTCTGTAGCCCAGGCTGGCCTCAAACTCACAGATCCACACCTGCCTCTGCCTCCTGAATGCTGGGATTAAAGTGTCTCACTTCCATCTGACCAGGTTCATTCTTTAAACTGAGAAAATTACTACTAATGTATTGCTTACCAATTCCAGTTGTGCCAACTAGGCTCAGCAAATTTTCTAGTGGGAGTATTGGTTTTCAGGTACATGTGCATAGTTCATATCATAGCTATGCATTCTAGAAGTGAAAGCACAAGACTTTTCTTCTGGGAAGCTAGGAAGATAAGGTATGAAAGTACTTACTTGCTTTACAGTCACGAAGACCTGAGAACCCATGTAAAAAATTAGAAAAACATTTCAGATGAGGTGACATTTACTTGTAATTTCAGTATTGAGATACTGAGATGTAGCGACAAGTCTGGAACTTGACAGCTAGGCAGCTTAGTTCACTTGGCAAACTTTAGGCTAGTGAAAGATCCATTCTCAAAAACAAAAAAACAAGGTGGGTGGTTCTAAGGAAAGACATGACGATTGTCCTTTGGCTCTCTCTTTCTCTCTCTCTCTCTCTACACACATGTGGCGCCCCCCCACACCCCCACCCCCACCCCCACCCATAATGGCTTCTGTTTTCTGTTTCCCTGTGGTCAGACAAGCAGGGGATCTGGTCACTTTTTTTTTTTTTTTAACATTTGTGCCACAACATGTCCTCTGAATTCTTTGTGACGGGATAGAATGAAGTTGTGTGGTAGGTTTAAAGATGTAGGCAGTGAGAGAAGTATTTTTCTGGAGGAAGGTAGGGAATGACCATGAAGCATCAGTGGATCTTTTAAATGGGATCTTGATTGTGCTGGTTTTTTGGTTTGGGTTTTTGGTTTTTTTCGAGACAGGGTTAGACCCTGTGTAGACCCTGGCTGTCCTGGACCTCACTCTGTAGACCAGGCTGACCTCGAACTCACAGAGATCCGCCTGCCTCCCGGATGTTGGGATTAAAGGCGAGTGCCACCACTGCCTGCCTATGCTGGGAGTTTCTGATAAATTTCATTTGTGGGAGAGTCCTGTTAGGTTGCCCAGGTTGGCCTTAAATTGATCTGCTTCTGAGTAGTGAGACCTATGAGTGGTGTGGTCACGATGCCTGCCTGGCCTTGCTGTGTGTTACTTAGGGTCTTTGTCCTGTGTCTTACAATGAAGGCTGTTGTAACAGGGAGTGTAATAATTAGCCATCAGATACTTATCCCTTTCTTCACTTTAAAAACTGGAAGCATCAGGCAGATGTTGGGAGTAGTTGAGTGAGACTGGCCTATAGTGATGGGAAAGCAACTATCTGTTCATACTACAGTTAAAGGGAACAACTAAGGTGTGGGTACAATTTTGATTCTAAGCACTATTGTGACTTGTCTTGGAAATATTAAAATAGGTGTTTATACTAGCTTTTTTCATTTTATTTTAATGACAATTTATATTTTAATCACAGGGTCCCGTAGACAGTTTTGATATTTTAGTACTGCTTTTTCCTCTGAACATGAAGATGTTTTGTAGGGGCTGCTTACTAATTTTAACTCTTTAGCATTTTAGCATTTTTCTGTCTACGATTTTTCATCGTCTTTCTGAAGACACAAGTATCTTTGCTAGAGATTTAATCAACATTTTAAAATTTGGCACAGGTCTTTCAGAAAGTATTAATATGAAAAAATATTTTTTAGCAATTTTTGCTCTGTCAACACAGTTGAGTTACCCCAAAAGGTTAGCTATATATTAGGCACTTTGAATTTGCTGTGCATTGGTTTTCTCTTCCTCTTTTTTTATACTTTTTTATTGATATTTATTGAGCTCTACATTTTTCTGTGCTCCCCTCCCTGCCTCTCTCCTTTCTCTTCCTCTTAACTAGGAATGAATGTTTCCTTTTCTCCCATGAGTATGAACACAGGGATTATATAGTCTGTGGTTTTTCTTTTTTTCTTATATTTTTGATACATGGTCTTAGTAGAGGCTTAACCTCCAGCTTCCCAGTGCTGGATTACATGTCTGCCCTAATTGATCTTTTCCTTCTTCCCTCCCCTCCCTCCCCCTCCCCCTCTTCCTCTGTAGTAAGGAATCGCTTGTTGGTCCTGGCTGCCCAGAACAGAAATAATCACACAGAAATTGTATTAATTAAATCACAGCCCATTAGCTTCTTATTGGCTAACTCTCACATCTTAATTTAACCCACCTTCATTAATCTGTGCATCACCATGAGGTCGTGGCCTTCCAGCAGTTAGTTTCAGCACATCTCTGACTTCGCCCTTCTTTCTCCCAACATTCACTCCAGTCGTCCTGCCTACCTAAGTTCTGCCCTATCAACCAAGGCAGTTTCTTTATTCATTAATGGTAATCACAGCACACAGAGGGTACTCCCACATCATTGCTCCTCCTCCTACATTTTAAAAATAGGAAACACTTAATGGATTTGCATGTTATTCTTGCATAAGGCCATGATAAATCTTCTGTATCGTTCCAATTTTAAAATATGTGCAACTGAAGCAAGCACTTTATTCTCTAAGATTGTGATATTGGGGTTGGAAAGATGATCTTCCAGAGTACCTGGGTTTGATTCCTAGTACCCATATGGCTACTGACAACTTTGAGTCTAGTTCCAAGGGATCTGACAGCCTTTTCTTACCTCTGAGGGTACTAGGCATGCATAAAATTAAAGAGGCATGCAGACAAAACACTCACATAGGCATACACATTGCCTTGATTGCTGCTTTGCCTTTTTTTTTTTTTTTTTTAAATAGGGATCTTACTATGTAACTTTGGTTTGCCCAGAGTTCTCTTTGTAGACCAGGATGGCCTTGAATTCATAGGCATCCTCCTGTGTCTGTCTTTGCTTTTGTAAATGTTCAGCACAAATACTAAAGTCACCAGCACCATTACTTTAGAGACTTCTGTCAGAAACACAAAAATTTCAGCAAGCTGTGTTCTACTTTTGTTTTAGAGAAGTATCTAGTCTGAGCAGAGTAAGTCTAGTTTGGAGGTTTGTTTTTACTGATGTTCTCTCAGTCTCTGATTAAACACATGTATCATTTTGTACAGGTACTTTTTGTAAGTTGTGAACTAGCAATTAAGTTTCTGAACCTTTAAAAATATTTGTATATAAGAATGCTTTACTTAAACGTATGTATGCATGTGTGTATGTATGCATGTAAGTAATATGCCTGGTGCCCTCAGAGATCAAAAGGAGATATTGGATCCTCTGGAATTGTCATCACAGCCTGTTTTGAGCCACCATGTTTGCATTGGTAACTGAGCCCCGGTCCTGTAAGAGCAGCAAGTGCCTTAACACTGAACCTTCTCTCCATCCCCCATGTGTGCATCTTTTTGTCTACAGGTGATAACTACTTTCCCGTATTTGGGTGTGTATTGTTTTGATTTTGAGATAAGGTATCAGGTACCCTAGACTGACCTCAAGTTTACTATATAGTTCAAGTTGACCTTGAACTTCTTCCATCTACCTCTTGCTGAAATTTCATCACACCAGGGTATGTGTGTGGTTGTATTTATAGAAGAGTGGGTTTTTTTTTATTTTTTATTTATTTGTTTTTTTTTTTTCGAGACACGATTTCTCTTTAGCTTTGGAACCTGTGAGTGGGGTTTTATGTGTATTCTAGGCAAGTTTTCTTATCTACTGTGCTACATCCCTAGCCCCCACACATTCTTTTTAAAGATTAATTTATTTTTATTTTCTGTGTATGAGGGTTTTGTCTTCGTTTCTGTGCATGTACTATATGCCTGGCTGGTGCCTCTGGAGGCCAGAAGAAGGTATTTGTATTCCCTAGAACTGGAGTGTTGTGAGTTGTGGTGTGAATGCTGGAAATTGAACTCAGGAGGTCCTCGGAAGAACAGCCAGTGCTCTTAACCAAACTATCTCTCAACTTTTTTCTTCTTTTTTGAGACAGGGTTTCTGTTACGTTGGCTATTCTAGGATTTACTATATGGACCATACTGGCCTTGAACTCTTTGTCTGATTCTGCCTCCCCATTACTGAGATTAAAGGTGTGTGCTGCAACTCCCAGAATTTCCACAGTCTTTAAAAAAATTATTTTTAATAACCTAGTGGTGGTGGTGGTACATGCCTTTAATCCCAGCACTTAGGAGGCAGAGGCAGGCAGATCTCTGAGTTCAAGGCCAACCTGGTCTACAGAGAGAGTTCCAGGACAGCCAGAGTTGTTACACAGAGAAACCCTCTCTAACCCCCCCCCAATTGTTTATGTATATGGGTGTTTTGCTTGCACGTACGGCTGCATCATGAACGTGCAATCCCTTAGATCATAAGAGTGTTCAGATCCCCTGGGACTATAGTTACAGACAGTTATGAAGCACCTGGTGTGGGATAGGAATCAAGTATTGGTTCTCTGGAAGAGCAGCCAGTTTTTTTTAGCCACTATCCAACACATGGGTTTTAAAAATAATCTCCCAAGTCATTCATCAGATCTAGAGGTTCCATTTTGCAAGGGTTTTTAGTAACATATTTAGGTGTTTAGTAATATATTTAGTTTTTTAAAAAGAATTTTTTAAAAAAATATTATGTATCTGTGGGTATGAGTGTGTGCACGTGAGTGCAGTGTCCTTGGACGCCAGAAAATGTCAGATTTTCTGGCTTTGCAGTTGGCCATGGTAGTTGTAAGTTATCTGATGTTCGTGCCGGGAACCGAACTTGGTTCTATGAAAGAATAACATGCACTCTTAAATGCTGAGTCATTTCTCTAGTATCTCATTCTTTTTGCTATAAACTTTGAAAAGACTTACTTAGGTGAGTAAGATGCAAAGCAGATGACCACTTACTGTAAGATAGTGCTAGAATATAATTTTATGCTTCCTTAAGTGATGGGTACTGAGTGACTTCTCCGGTTTTGCCCAGGGAGGAAGGAACATGAACGTTATACCCCAGAACCCACTCATGCTGTATCAACAAAAGAACCATGAAACTATGTTGCTTTTCCATGTGTCTTTAAACATGGGTTCTTACTTGAGAGTTCTGCCTGAGGCTAGAGCATTGTAAATAAATTGCAGTTGTGTGAATGAACTCTAGGAGGTGGGAGTAGTAGCTAAGCTTGGAAACCCAACGTTCTGTCTACATGCCCTTTCATCCAGATCTCTCTCTCTCTCATGTGATAAAAAGATTGGATGACTTGTAGATGGGGCTAGAGAGATGGTTCAATGGTTGAGCCCATGTTCAATTCCTAGAATCCACACAACAGCTTAAAACTGCTTTTAACTCTAGTTTGAGGAGACCATTGCCCTCTTCTGGCTTCCACAGGCACCGACCTGGCAGTAAAGTGATGCGCAGGCATGGCAGGTCAAACACTCATACACCTAAAATAGAAAGAAAAGAACTGGGGGTACTGGAGAGATGGCTCAAAAGTTGAGAGCACTCAATTCCCAGCAATCACTTGGCGACTCACAACCATCTATAGTGAGATCTGGTGCCCTCTTCTGGCACGTGTATACATAATAAATCTTTTTTTTTTTTTTAAAAATTTATTATGTATACAGTATTTTGTCTGTATGTATGTTTGCAGACTAGAAGAGGGCACCAGGTCAAACACTCATACACCTAAAATAGAAAGAAAAGAACTGGGGGTACTGGAGAGATGGCTCAAAAGTTGAGAGCACTCAATTCCCAGCAATCACTTGGCGACTCACAACCATCTATAGTGAGATCTGGTGCCCTCTTCTGGCACGTGTATACATAATAAATCTTTTTTTTTTTTTTTAAAAATTTATTATGTATACAGTATTTTGTCTGTATGTATGTTTGCAGACTAGAAGAGGGCACCAGATCTGATTACAGATGGCTGTGAGCCACCATGTGGTTGCTGGGAATTGAACTCAGAACCTCTGGAAGAGCCGTCAGTGCTCTTAACCTCTGAGCCATCTCTCCAGCCCCTACATAATAAATCTTAAAAAACAAAACAAAAGAACATTTGGCTTGTTTATCTAGATCTCCTTTTCCTACATGTGCATGTGTAGGGCGTAATCTTTTGTGATTATTTTAAGGTTCAAACACTTTGGGACCTTCCAATCTGCTAGGTTCCTCACTTGATATTGTCACATCATATCAGCATGTAAGGAAGGGGTTACAGACACAATCACAGTAGCGCAGTATGGAAGATACAGTTGAGTGCTTGTAATTTCAAATCTCAGTTTGTTGGTGGTGTATAAGAAAACAGCTATTTTCATATGTTATCTGTGTCACGTTATCTGTAAACACCTTGCATCTGCAACTTTGCTTTTAGTTCTAGAACATTTTTTGTTGATTCTTTGGTATCCTCTAGGGAGGTAATAATGGCATCTGAAAAGAAAATTTTAGTTACTCCCTCTCAGTCATATCTTTCTTTTGTTATTAGTTAGGACTTCAGCACAATTTAGAGGACACCCTTGCTTGTTCCAGATCATAAAGGGCAAAGCCTCTAATTCTTCAGTATTAAGGTCTTGTGAATGTGATAAAACAATTTGTTCACTTTCAGAACATTTAGGAAGATCACAAGGAGGGCAGATGCGCAGGGTTGTGTAAGACATAGTAAGCTAGTGTAGTTAAAGAAATATTAGGGCCGGGCGGTGGCGGCGCACGCCTTTAATCCTAGCACTTGGGAGGCAAAGACAGGTGGATCTCTGAGTTTGAGACCAGCCTAGTCTACAAGAGCTAGTTCCAGGACAGGCTCCAAAGCTACAGAGAAACCCTGTCTCGAAAAAACATATATATATAGTATGTATGTGTATATAATATACATACATATATTATATACTAATATATACATATATATATTAGGTAGAATACTTCAGTAAGAGAGATAGGGAAACTTAGTTTCTCTGATCCTACCACATACTGGATGCATACCCGAGGTGTTAGGCGTGTGGACCACTGACCCTAGGCTTAGGGTGGCATCCCTGGACTGCAGTGAAATGTTGTACAGCTTTTGTTTTTTGTTTTTTTTTAAAAAGCAAGTTGGTTCTCTAAGGTTGACAGATGCTACCAATGTTCATCTTTAATTGTATAGTTTGTTCCTTGGACTGTTACCCCTTTGCTTGGAACCTCTAATTGGTAACAGAGTAGGAAAATAAGAGGCAAAAGTATGATGTTGAGTGTTTTTGGAGTTAAGCATGCTAATTTGTTTACTGAATGGCCTTTCTGGCAATGGAGCCTCCTTGCCTGCCTCTCTGTCCTTGACTGCCACACCACTTCACCATTCAGGGACCAGGATCCCACAGTCCACCAGTGGCTAAACCTACCAAGGAGCTTGGATGTCAGCCAGGCCTTGGAGCCCTGGGCTCTGAGGGAATTGGTGATTTTGTTCATTTTGGATTATTCCTGGCATTTAGCCGTCATTTGCGTTCTTCCCTGGGAACCTGGCAAAGGAGTCTCAAAAATTGGCTCAATCTGCCCATGGAAACTGCTCTAGGTTGTTAGTTAATTCTCATATATTGAAGACTTCAACAAACACAGTAGAAAAAAGGTGGGGGTGATTATCACTAGGTTTCCAGGTCAGTACTTGATATCACTTTGTCCCCTTTCCATTTTCGTCTTCTAGCCATCAAGATAGCTGTGTTCCAGTTTTGCTCAGAATTGGTAGTGAAAAAGTCCTCCTCTTCTCATTCCCTTGTTTGTGTTTGGACTGGACAAAACAATGGCTCTAAGAAAATCTGAATGCCAGGGTATATTTACTGCATTCCTTTGGGATTTTCTAGTCTAAAGATTTGATTCTTCCTCCACTAAACTGTATATTCAGGCCTTTATCAGTTACAGCTGCAGAAATGTCTGGAAAGAGAACGTTACACTTACTCATATCCACTTAATGTTTTGTTGAATATAGAAATGTTTAGCTTTGGATTATGAGGAAATTGTTGCCAAGTTAAGTTGTAAAAACTCGGAGATTTCTGGTGCCTCTGGCATGGCTCTCTTATTTCTTCTTTGTTCTCGATTGTGCAGTGGTTCAGAATCATGTCTTGAAGGTTAGAATCACCAGGGAAGGCTTTTTAAAATGCAACACTTAGCCAGGCAGTAGTGACTCAGACCTTTAATCCCAACACTTGGGAGACAGAGCCAGGTGGACCTCTGATTTTTGAGACCAGCGTGGTCTATAAAGCAAGTTCCAGGACACACAGGGCTGTTATATAGAGAAACCCTGTGTCAACACCTCCCCTCCCCATAAAAAAAGGGAAAGACAGGCAGGCGCAGGGGAATGGGTGATACAACACTTGGTACTTATTAGGGACCTCTTTATTAAAATATCTGGAGGAGCCTAAATAAGCATCAAAAAATGTAAAGGTGTCCTAGATGCTGCCGGCTTTGTAGTTATGCACACCATGGCTTCTAGTCTTACCCTGGGCCAATGCTTGGCTATTTAAAAATACTTGATACTAGATTTCTCTTGTTGAGCATGGCTGTTAAGTTAATGAATGGTAGTTTTGGTTTATTATGGCCCAGTTGACTGTTTCAGCTGTACTTAAACTGATAAAATCTGAGAAATTAGTCGTCACCACTTTCACTGTTGAGGCTGTTTCTATTGGTCATGAATGGACACTTTTTTTT
>JAQHUG010000443.1:401060-413578 GCA_028555095.1 Dicrostonyx torquatus | reverse complement strand
TTTTTCAGTTTCAGGAGGTCCCATTTATGAATTGTTTCTCTCAGTGTCTGTGCTGCTGGGTTTCTATTTAGGAAGTGGTTTCCTGTGCCAATGCGTTCGAGTGTACTTCCCACTTTCTCTTCTATAAGGTTCAGTATGGCTGGCTTTATGTTGAGGTCTTTGATCCATTTGGATTTGTGAAATCAAGTCTTTAGTAGATATATCTAACAGTAAAAGACAGTGAGACAACTTTAGGTTGTGTGTGTGTATGTTGGGGAGTATATTTTTATGAATATGTCTTAGAATGAAAAAGAAAAGAAATGTGAAAAGTGTTGTACTGGAGAAGGAAGGAGATATATGGGTTCTGTGAATTAGGGCTCTCTAGGATATAACTAGAGTCTGGTGGTATAAAATATGATGGCCCTGGAGGAGAAGGCAACCCACTTAAGTCAGATTTGCCTGGATTCTTCCATGGGTTGGTATTTTGCGTTAAAATGAATGAAAAAGTCTTTTCTCTCAGGCTTAGAGCATTCATTTGGGGGGGGGGTGTTCTAGATTGCACTGCATCCATTTATTATTAAAAGGGTGTACGCTTGTACTGGATTTAATAAGATTTTTCTTCAGCATCCATAGTACGTTTCTTCACCTGAAAGTCTCATGCATTTTGATTCCATTTCTATGGCAACTAGTGAACTCACAAGGGAGCAGGTTCTATTTTTGTGTCTAGAATAACAGGATTATTGAAGGCATATCTAAAATTCTGTTGTAAGCCAGTGCTGAGTTTTGAAGAGAATTGAGCGTACCCACTACAAAATTTTAAAAATTAATTTTATTACTGCTTAGCCTGACTGGCTCTGGGACTCACCAGGTAGAGCAGGCTCTCCTTGAACCCACAGAGATTTCCCTGCCTCTGTTTCCTGAGTGCTGGGATTAAAGGTGTACACTTCCCACTGTCTGTCCTTTTAATAATCTACATGTCCCTCTACATTGTTTGCTATTAGAGTTTGGGGCCATAGGCCTTGATAGGATATGTCTCTTTAACACGTATGTCTGCATCACAGAAGGGGAGGGCATAAGATCCCCCAAGAACGGGAGTTAACAGACAAGCTGTGACCACCTGATATGGGTGCTGAGAACTGAACCTGGACACTCTGGGAAAGCAGCCAGTGCTCTTAACCTGACCAATATTTCAACCCTAGTTTTTTGTTTTTTTTTTAAATAGTTCCAAATAGATCCTCAGTAAAATAATTAATGACTTTATTCTCTGGGTATACAAATTTGTATACAGAGTATCTAAATCTTGGTGCATTAGGTGTGGTAGTCCACCCCTCTCTCAAAAAACTGAGGGTTGGGAGTATAGCTCAGCAGTAAAGCACTTTTCTAGCATTTAGGGCCCAGAGTCCCATCTGTAATATAGCAGGGCATGGAAGTAGGAGAAAACATACTCAGCTTTCCAAAAGCTGGGTTTACAGAATTGTGCCATTATTGCCAGCTCAAAAGGGCATCTGTTTTTAACTTGTTTGTTATGCTTCAAAACCAAATTTCTTAAAAGGTAAAAATTGTGACTGCTTCTTTACCTTCAGGAAACTTGTATTGACCCAAATCCCTTGCTACTAAGGTAGGTACCTGTGACACCCTGTGAGGTAGTATCTCTCTGTCTGGACCAGGTTATAGGTGGTATGCCATGGGCATAGAAGTCATTGTCCCCATAAGCCACAACTGTCTTAGCTTTTGTTTTCGTAACTTGTCAGATTTAGCTATATGGTACAGTTTAGAGTCAGGAAAAATGCTTCTTCAAATCTGGGGCATGAAAACAAATAAATGCACCTAATCTTGGAGTTCATTCTTTTGAGACAGGGTTTCATGTAGCTGAGGCTGCTCTTGAATTCCTTATCTTCCTGCCTCAACAGGTGTTCACCAGCAGCTAGAAAACCTACTCTTCTACTAGAATCCTTTGAAGATAACACTGCCTGGTAGGTTTCTGACTTAGGCATTAGTTGAATTGAACCTAGAATGTAAATAACAGAGGCATGAGAATGATGGGCTAAGCGAGAGCTAACAAGGACAAGCTGAGGTAAAACCCTTGACACATTTCTGATTCAGTTACTTGAGTTTTTCTTTTAGAGTGTTATGGAGAGGAATTTATTGGAGCCAGGAGTGCATGCCTGTTGGAGTTTCTTTGACAAAGATGGATGATCTTACCTATAACCTTTGCCTATCTGTGGAAGGCCCAGCAATCTATTCCTGTGACCTTTCTGTTCCCTAAGCAGATGATTCTGTAGGCATGTTTCCAGCAATAAAAGAATTTGTTCACGGCATTCACAGAGCAGTAGGTTCAGAGGTCTGCCTTCTTCCCATCCCTGAGGGGTCCTGAATGTTCCTGCACTTAATGGCAGAGCACCGACTTGTGTATACCAGTTGCTCAGCTGTTGTGACAAGAAGAGAATGCTATAAAGCTCATACATTTCTGTACCCTTTTGGGTATTTTTTAGAGTGGGTTTCTGCTGCTACTTTTGCATATACTATTTATTTGACTCTTGGAGAACAAACCTGTTTTTCCCCCTACTTTAAGTTGACAGTAGCCTAAGACCATATGACTCCTACCTGCCACCTCTAACCTGCTGTGTTATGTTCTCTTTAAAAACTTGATGCTCGAAAATCCAATCCATTCCAAGCTCTTAAACTTTTTAAAATTTATTTATTTATTTACTTATGGAGACAGGGTTGGTTTTTCTGTAGCTTTGAAGCCTGTCCTGGAACGCACTCTGTAGACCAGGCTGGTCTCAAACTCAAAGAGATCCACCTGTTTTTGCCTCTCGAGGGATGGGATTAAAAGTGTGCGCCACCACCGCCCAGCTCGTTCCAAACTCTTTAAATTTTACAGGACATTCTCTTGTAATCAGGGATGGATGTTTATGTACCTATACAGCATCATGGTTTATAATAACCACACAAACTGTAAAAAAAAAAAAAAAGAGGGGGCTGGAGAGATGGCTCAGTGGTTAAGAGCACTGACTGCTCTTCCAGAGGTCCTGAGTTCAATTCCCAGCAACCACATGGTGGCTCATAACCATCTGTAATGAGATCTGGCACCCTCCTCTGGCGTGTGGGCATACATAGGAGCAGAATGTTGTATACATAATAAATAAATAAATCTTTTAAAAAAAAAAAAAGATAGGGGGTTGCTAGGGAGATGGCCCAGTAGTGATTAAGAGCACTGACTGCTCTAACCAGAGGACTCTGGTTTGGTTCCCAGCACCCATGCAGTGGCTCACAACCATCTGTGACTCCAGTTCCATGGAATCCGATTCCTCCTTCTGACCTCTTCTTGCATTCGGCATACATGTGGCGCAATACATACATGTAAGCAAAACACTCATACACATTAAAAAAAAAAAAGATATCTGAAGTGTCCAGAAACTGAACGTGTAATTACAAGTGTGGTTTATGTGTACAGTCAACTTTAAAACCAGGAAGGGACTTCTGACATATGCTGTAAAGTGGATCCTGTAATGAAATAATCCATGAAGTTGCACTCAAGTGAGGAGGCCTCTAGAGACAAAAAGGTAGTTAGTTGCCAGGGACTGAAATTAGGGAAATGGAGATAGTGTTTAATGGATGCAGGATGGAAAAAATTACAGAGATGTGGTGTTGGTGGTGGTTATATAGTAACGTAAATGTACCTAAAAGTTTTAGTATTTGTTTAAAAAGGAGAGGTGGGTTAGCATAGTGACTGTGCCTGTAATTCCAGTGCACTGGGAAGGCTAGGGCAGGAGGCCAGCTTGGGGCACTGTTTATCAATAACTTCTCTCCAAAGGGTTACGAGGCTGGTTTGGTGGCTAACACCTTTGATCCCAGTGCTGAGGACCTCTGAGTTTGAGGCCAGCCAGGGCTACAGAGTGAGACCCTGACTCAAAAACACAAAATAAACATGAGATTTGGGCCTTGTCCTTTTAACACCACAGCAGTCTTAAGTATTTGTTTATTTGCTTATTCATTTTGTTTGTTTTTCCAAGATGGGGTTTCTCTGTGTTGCCCTGACTGTTCTGGAACTTGCTTTGTAGGAGGCAGGTGCGGGCAGATCTCTGAATGCAAGGCCAACCTGGTCTACAGAGTAAGTTCAAGACAGACTCTAAAGCTACAGAGAAACTCCGTCTCGGAAAAATAAACAAACAAAACTTCACTATTTTATAACATTTCCCTTTCCCCTTCTCTTCAGAAAGTCTGGAATTCTGTGGCACAGTGCCTACAAACTAGCCCTCAGGCCAGTTGGAGTTTCATTTTTACCTTTTTGCCTGTCTGTGGTTGCTTTCACATTGTGGTAACAGAAGAAAAGATTGTTTTGAGAGACATAGGTTCATCATGTACAGCTGATAGTATTTACTCTGTGCTCCTTTACAAGAAAAGTTAGCTCAGCAAGCTTGATTACGTCCATACCAGTGTTTGGTTTGTTTTGATTTTCACTGCGTGTTCTTACAGAAACATTTTAAATTCATGAATCTTTTTTGTGGGGGCGGGGAGTTTGAGACAGAGTTTCTCTGTAGCTTTGGAGCCTGTAGACCAGGTTGGCCTGAAATTCACAGATAAATTTATGAATCTTTCTGTCCAGATTTAGCTGTCAGTGCCATCATGACCTCTGTGTAACAGTACAGCTCCCCCCCCCCATTGTACTCAAGCTGTTTGTCTATCCAGATCACTGGCAACCTTTACAGAGAAGAGGTAAGGTTCAACTCATATTCCCAGTGTAGCTGTCCTGCCTATTGCTTTCTTATAAAGGCAAGGCAGTAGAATTCTAGTTAGTGTAACTGTAGCCAGCCCAGCTTCTGCTCTTCCTGGCTGTAAGATCTTTGTTGGTCCATGTCTTCCCCCACCCCCACCCCGTGGGGGGGATTCAGAACTTGACTGTATATCACATTCCCTTAGCAAAAAGACTAGCTTATTTTCATCTTCACTCATCAGGTTCAAGAGAAGATTCAGGGTCTGTGGTACTGTAGAGTCTGAGGTAATAGGCCCTAACTTGGCAGGTCCAAGAAAGGAAGGACAGTATATACAAACTGATCAAAAAAGGATTAAGGCTTCTAAGAGCTGCCTCGGGCACACAGCCACTGCTCCAGGCAGTGCAGTCTGGCTTGTGATATGTAAGTGCTGTTCTCACCAGCTGCAAGAACTAGTCAGAAAAGTAATCCCAGTTGTACTTCCCCACTGACACAGATTGCACAAATTAAACGGTGCTATCATCATAATTGTGAAGTAGCCACTACTCTAGGACCAGGAGAGGAATGGGCCTTTTCACACTCATGTTGTATAACCAGTATTTCAGCAAAGATGTTTCTAGGGCAGGGCAAAATATGCTGCAACTTGACAAGTAATGAGAAATTATGTGTTTTTAATTTCTTTCATTTCTTTTTGAGATTGTAATATGGTTAGATTATGTCATTGCTCTAGTCCCCCTGCCCCCCACATGTCTCTCCTTGCCCTTTTCAAATTCATGTGTAACAGGAACGAGCGGGCCTGCTTTTTGTCCCGGCCGCCTGGCTAGATTACACCTGAAATAACCACACAGAAATTGTATTAATTAAATCACTGCCCGGCCCATTATATCTAGCCTCTTCGTGGCCAACTCTCACATTCTGATCTAACCCATTTCTACCAATCTGTGTAACACCATGAGGTCGTGGATTACCCAGAAAGATTCTGACCAGCGTCAGTCTCAAGCAGGAGCTTCATGGCATCTGCCACACTGCCCTTCTTCTCAGCATTTAGTTTTCTCTTCTCCGCCTACCTAAGCTCTGCCCTATCAAAAGGCCAAGGCAGTTTCTTTATTCAACCAACGAAAGCAACACATAAACAGGACGACTCCTACACCATTCATTGGTCATTGTTCACATGAATATGTGTATGCATATATATTTTTAAGTATAAATAAAACCTGCTAAGAGTATATGTAAATTTAGTTTTATGTTTTCAAGGTTGACCATTTGGTATTAGATAACCAATTGGTGTGTTTTTCTCTGAGGAAGACTCTCCCACTCTTAGCATTCCTTAGTTGCCTATGTTCTTTATGTAGGATTGGAGCTTTGTGACCTGCTCCCAGCATGTCCATTGTTTGTCCTTGTTCAGCTTGTGTTTAGACTGTTGTGTAGGTGAGACATTATTGGTATAACTCGGCATTAATAGGAGACAGTCCCACAGCAATCTCCCTGATCCTCTCTAGCTCTTATAACCTTTTGACCGCCTCTTCCACAGTGTTGCATGAGGTTTAAGGTACAGGAGTGTTTTTGGTTGTATTCATTTGGACTGGTCTCTATAAATCTCTGCAGTTTGATTGGTTGAGATTTTCTGTAATGGTCTCTGTTGCAAAGAGAACTTTCCTTCATGAGAAGTGAAAGCTGTATTCATCTGTGGGTATAAGGACGAATATTTAGAAGGTAGTTAGGGATTATACTGATTTAGTTAAGTGGTACTTGTAGGTTCTCCTTAGAAATATATAACTTCGGTAGTTGGCTAAGTTTCTAGTACCAAGTATAATTTTCCCTCCCGTTGAACAGGTCTTGAATGCAATCTTGGTAGCTCTTGGTTACCATGAAGGTATGTGTGCTGTGCTTGCTGGTCATCGTTGTGTTTCATAGGAAGCATACCTGGGTTGGTCTGTTGGTTGTTTTCCTCCTTTAGAAACTTGCATAGTATCTTCAGGTACCATGAAAAGCTAGTTTTCGGTGAGGAGGCATTCAGGTCAGTTCCAGTTCAGGGATCTCTGTGCCCTGTGTCTGAAGTACATGATGTCTTCAGAAATAGGAACTTTTCCACCTCTCCAGAGTAATCCAAGGCATAGCAGTAGCTTGCATATTTGGGAGCCTCTTAAACTGCCCTAATGGAACAACTCTAAAGAGGGCTTCTCATGCCTGTTTGGAGTTTTTTTTTTTTTTTTTTTTTTTTTTGTGGTTTATGGATCTAGGAGCGATCATTGTGAGCCCAAATGAGAAAATATCATTTAAAATATATATATGTATTTATATACAAACATAATGTGTATATTGGTTTTTCTTTAGTGAATAAGTTAATAGTATGAATTTTTTATTCTTACTGTTATTTTACCCTCCCATCTTTTTTCTCTCTCCATTCTCCCTCCCTAAGTACTCCCCACACACTTTCCAGATCAGATCACTTATACCCTGCTATTCACTATTGTTCCCCCAGCCCCTTACCCTGGCAGTGGTCCCTTTCTTACTTTCCTAAGTTTTACTACAGTTACTCCAGGGCATGTACTCATGAGAAATAAAATGAAACATTTGAATTTCTGGATCTGGGTTACCTCACTCTATGTTGTTCCATCCATTTATCTGCAAAGTCCTTGTTCATTTTTCTTTATTATTGCCAGTATCAGTGCCCCTTACCTCTTTGTTTTTGTTTGTGGTAGACTCTGTCATTGCCTCAAATACTTTATGTAAGTATCTTGTACTCATAGAAAGGCACCATGTTTTAAGGATATATGTGAATTTGAATGTATTTTTCCTATGTGCCTGAACTGACCACATTGGCCAGCGGGAAACAAGTTTAAACTATATCCTTTCAGGCCTCTTCTTATACCCAAGCTTCAGCGGGGAATTGCGCTTTTGATTTTGCCTATAATGATGTGCAATTCTCCTTGCAAACAGATGACCAGTTACCACAAAGTGTCTCAGTTCTGATTGATTTGTTGGGACTGAAAAATGTTTGGAGATAGCGCTACTAGAAATCTGACTTGAGCCCCAGCTCATGATGTTCTGTAGTGAGGGTAGGCCTTCTGAGGGATGAAGTGTTATTAGCCAAGTCAGAAGCTCATGGTTATTGCTCTTAAGCTTTTGAGACTGCTCTGAATCAGAGTACACTAAGTACTACTCCATGTGACATCCATTTGACTGCTGTGTTGTCACAGGTATCATGGTGAAAGGTGATGATACCAGTGTCTGGCTTGTGAGGTTTCTGTGAGAATTAAACTAATACAGCTCAAGTCTGTAATACAGACATAGAGCACAATAAGTAAGGAGATTTTCTACGCTTTAGGGCAGATGATACAGTGATGGCTTTCAATTAATAAGCACCCATAACTGTTACCTCCCTGGCATTTTACTGCCTGTGTGTTGTAACTTTAGGAAGAAGGTGAGTCTGACAGGACAAGACAGAACTGGTGGTGTTACTGGGGCTTCAATGGACTAGGAGACTGGAACCAGAGAAACAAAATGGGACCGGTCACACCCACTCAGTTTACTAAACTTCTTAGCAATGGGCAACACATACTCTATACCAGCAGCTGAGGCCTGAGATTAAAGACATTCACCATCACTGCTGAGCTATCAACTGTTCTTAAAATAGCCTTATCACAATGTTAAGAGGGGAGATGGTATCAAAGAATGTCTTTGAGAGAGAGGGCTGGTGAGGTGGCTGAGAGGAGATCAGAGCACTGGCTGTTCTTCTAGAGGTCCTAACTTCAATCCCAGCAACCACATTGTGGCTCACAAATATCTATAATAAGATCTGGTACCCTCTTCTGGTAAGCAGGCAGAACACTGCATACATAATCAATCAATCAATCTTTTCTTTTTAAAAAAAAAAGTTTCCTTGAGAAGAAGACATACTTAATCAGAAGTTGGTGAACTTTGGGAGTTATATATACACATACACACAGTTTATGTTAATGGGTACACACACAAATTTAAAGGTTCACAAACTTTCACAGCATCCTTAAAAATCTCAAAGTTGGGCCTGTGGGAATGGCTCAGAGGTTAAGTACTTGCTATCCAAGCCGTAGGACCAGAGTTCAGTACTCAGAAATTCACATAAATGCCGGATGGGCACAGTGGCTATAGGGACAAGTTGGCTAGTAAGGCTTGCCTTATTGGTGAGCTCTTGGCTGGATTGAGAGATCTTGTCTCAATTAAGGTGAAAGAGCCATTGTTAATTCTCAAAGTCAACCAAGGGCCTACACACATTGAAATACATGGATATACCCAGCACAAACATACCCATGTGTGTAAAATAGGTAAAGATAATTTCTGCCTTTTCACGTGTACGTAGGCCAAAGTAAACACTCAGTAGTTTTGTTTATTAGTGATACAAACAACTGAAACTACTAATGCCCCAACAGCTGTTGCTGTTGAAAAATTTTTTGAAAGGAGAATACTTTGTATGTGTGTATAGTTACTTCCTAATGACTGTTTCTCTCAAGCATTATACAGTAAATACAACCTCCCAGAACCAGTATGGGTACTACCTGTTTCCTTCTTTTATATGGATTTTTTCTGTGATTCTTGCTTTTTATTACAGTAATACCAAACCGTTAAGTTTTGGAAATTACATGAAATTATTTAAAGAAGCACACTAGAGCCTAACATGGTCAACTGCTTTGTGTTAACAGTGCTCGCAGTGCCCCTCTTAGGGCACCTTGGCATTAACACCACACTCTGCACCCTTGCTTCATGTTTCCCCTTTTGTCTTTAAACTCTAAACTCAAAAAACTATAGTCTTCTGGAACAGATTCAGAATCAGGATATCCACTTAGGTCATGAAGCATTTAGAGTTGAAAACAATAGGTGGAATTCTCTCACTGTCCCTTGGCCTTTTTCTTATTTTTATCTTAGTGAATGGGGGCTTTTGACCCTCAGTCACAGGTCAGAATGAAAATAGAAAGGGAAGCAACTTTTTTGGAACACCCCTCACCCCTTCCCGGAAAAGTTGACTTGGAAACATTGCCTTAACTGTCAGAGCTTTAGCTACCCTTTGCTCCTCATATTTGCTGCTGTCTCTCTTGTCACTGTACTAACCTGACCTGTCTTGGCTTACCTCAACATGGGAGGGAAGGAGAGGGGAGGCACATATGGTGTGCCTTGCCCTCAGACCAGTATCTTCTCTCCCAGTCCATGGCCAGAGCAGCAGCCCAGACTTTTTTCGTGATTCTGACTGAAGTGTTACTTTATCAACTCAAAGGGAATGTCATGTCAATTGCTAAATAGCCCAAGCTGCCATGGAGCTCCAGTGAGACACATTGGCTAAGTAAAATGACTCTGTCTGATAGTTACCACATTGTCCACACGAGTGCCGCTTTTCCAGAGCCATGAGACTGAGCTATAAACCCCACAGTAACAGTTTTCTGTGTGATAGAATGAAAATGACTTCAAGACAGGCTTTTTAAGACTCAAGTTTGTGTGTGCACTTATTAGAAGATCAAGGAAGCATCAGGTGCTGGGTAAGAGGTTGGCACCTGTTGTTTGTGTGTGCTTTTAGCAGAGATAACAAACGGTCGGAAGGTGACAAGGATGGCGACAGTCAATGTTGTGGAGCATATATGGTTTAGGCCTAGTGAGGATGATGTTGAAGGGAGGCTAAATAGATCATCTCTGTGCTATATAGGGCAGATGAGAGGTTCTGGTTGACCCCTTAACTTTCGTTTAGTTTAGGGGTGGGGTGGATTCTTGAAATTCACAGAACATTTCATTTTCCCACAGATGTACACAGGAACACTATTAACAGGATGAGGATGAGAGTCCTGGATTGTTAACCTGTCCCTATGCTCTGTGGCCTCCTGCCCACGTTCACTGGGCACATGCTCAATACACAGCATCAAAAGGAGAGGGAGGGTGTGTGTGTGTGTGTGTGTGTGTGTGTGTTCATGCATGTCATTCATTCACGACAGTGTGTATTTCAGGTTGTCTTTGAACCCATGATCTTGCCTCATCCTCTTTAGTTTTGGGATTACAGTGCCAACCAGATTGGAGGTCCTTATTGGATGGATGGGCGGGGGACACCCCCCCCCGTCTCTCTCCATTCTAAAGCATTTTAAAGGAAACACCACAGACCATGATGCTGGAGTCATGTGGTGGTTTACCATGCTTGCTCACCAAATGAAATTGTTCCAGGGAATTACCACATCTTGGTCCTGAACCCATGGCTCGCTTCTCTCCTCTCCTTGGGGGTCCTTTACACAGGATGTCTTGCTGGTCTTTATTTAACCGTCAGCCCAGTCCGACTTAAGTGAGGTAGATACACCTCAACTGTTGGTACCCTTTCACCATCTCTAATTCTGTGTTGGAGAGATGCCAGGACGAGGCTTTATATCTATGAAAACCTTCCTCATCCCACTTCTTAAAAAATAATCATTTTGAACTAGGAACCAGAGGGAGAGGTTCCTAGTCCAGTAGCCTTTTATGAGATTTCTTTATTCAGTAACCATGCATTATTTGAGTTACTTAGAAAATGTTCTTAGTAATTGTAAAGCTGTCTAAAGCCAGGTGAATAGGACTTACCTTGCTGATCCTTCCTTTGTAGCCCTGGCCTAAATAGAAGTATTGACTTGGCTTTGTGCTTTATAAGCTACAGTTACAAACAAGGGCTTACATGATCTTACCTCTGTTATACTACAGCATCCTCTAAAGGCCTTTAGGTAAGGAAAGGGCTATGCAGATTTACAAAACATATCTTTATTATACCTTCTTCCTTGTGAACTCTGTACGTTTTGGTGGCTTTGCTTGTTCCTGATAAGCTTCTACTGAGTTCTCTGCCCCTGGCTGCTGATAGGTTATATATACCTATCTTCTGTGCTAGATGGTCAGGCTTTTTGTTGTACTGGAATTGTGTGTGATAGGGATGTATTTTTACTACTGAACTGTGTCCACCCAGTCTCCTTTTTATTTTTTTGTTTTGAAACACTCTGAGTACCGAGTTGTCCAAACAGGTCTTAAATTTGATAAGCTCCCTTCCTTAGCCTCCAGAGTAACCAGGATTACAGACCCCTATCACCAGGCCTAGCTAGATAGCCAGTCTTAGAGAGACACTAGGGTCCTTTTAACTGGGTTATTAAAATTCCGACCAGTTGCTGGCAGTTGATCACAATCTTTGGAGTTTGCACCCAGGGTCACTTGTCATTTCTAGCGTGGTCCATGTGCTGTGGTCTCTGATGGAACTTTTTTTCCTTTCTGTGTAGAGTGCCTGGTGAAGAATGTGATGGGATCTCTAGCATGTCTACGGAGAGCGGCCCTGGGACAAGATTGAGAAATCTGCCAGTAATGGGGGATGGACTAGAAACCTCCCAAATGTCTACAACGCAGGCCCAGGCCCAACCCCAGCCAGCAAATGCAGCCAGCACCAATCCTCCACCCCCAGAGACCTCAAACCCTAATAAGCCCAAGAGGCAGACCAATCAACTGCAATATCTGCTCAGAGTGGTGCTCAAGACACTATGGAAACACCAGTTTGCGTGGCCTTTCCAGCAGCCTGTGGATGCCGTCAAGCTGAACCTCCCTGTGAGTAGCTGGGCAGGGCCTGGGCTACCACCACCCTCAGTCTCCTGGTGAAGACAAATTCTGCAGAAGGGTGGAAATGGGTTTAGAGTTGTGGTAAGAAAATCAAACAGGAAAAGAAAAGGGAAAGCTAACTGGCTTAGACATAATATTTCTTAGTTAATTGGGACCCCAGTGAAAGTTGTATAGGAAGAGATTAAAATAAGGTGAGCTGAAGTCAGAGCCTCAACTAGTAGTCCAAGCCCTTTCCCTTCTCCCTCCCTCCCT
>JAQHUG010000443.1:345007-400825 GCA_028555095.1 Dicrostonyx torquatus | reverse complement strand
CCCTTCCTCCATGAAAAATCTGAGTGTGGTGAGAGAGGGCCTTAAGCATAGGTAGCCAGTCCAGCATGATGACTTCTCAGGTGACTCTGGCCTTCTTTGATCTGTTTCTCAGGATTACTATAAGATCATTAAAACACCCATGGATATGGGAACAATAAAGAAGCGCTTGGAAAACAACTATTACTGGAATGCTCAGGAATGTATCCAGGACTTCAACACTATGTTTACAAATTGTTACATCTACAACAAGGTGAGATGTGACAGGGGGCAGGGGTCCAGCTTGGGAATGAGAAGAAGTAAAAATGGGGCCCTGGTCAGGATGCTAGGTCAGGGTTGCTGGGAGCAGCTGGGCTGTAAGTATGATAGTAAGATACTTACAGAAGTAGGGTGATGGGACCTCTAATTGTGCCTAGGACAGGGTGTTTCTTTTCTGGGGAGGAGGGTACTATCCTTATTAGCTTGAAGTACCTGCCTCTAGTACTCTGAGGATTTTATTTTAGTTCTTGAGCATGTCTGATAGAGAACATAGGACAGATGACACTAGATGGTCCATTGGGATGGTGTAAATTGTTAGATGAAAGAACCTGTACAACTAGAGTCTTGCAGAGGTGCACTCAAGCACAAACCTTGATGTGAGAATGTACAGTGGGGTTAGTTGCAGACCCCACCTGTTCTGTGGGTCACAGTCTTCTGGAACTGTGGACATGGCCATAATATTGAGTGTCCCCCTGGTCTTACATATAGACCCAAGGGTCACTTCCTAACCCCGTAGCCAAACGTTTCGGCTCGGCTGTGCCATGAAGCCAGATCATTTGTTTACAGTTCAGACCACAGATGTGATTAAAACCAACCCTTTCAAATAGAACGACTCTGGAGGGAGACACTATACAGAACTCAGCTTTTGACCTCTGCTCGTGTAGTGGGTAAAATTGCCCAGAAGAGATGGGTAGGTGAGTTTCTTGAAGTTTACTGTGTTTTGTAAAACCTTAGTTCTCACCACTTAGGTGAACAGCAAAATGTACAGACTTAGACCCTCAGTTGAGAGCTGAATGGGGACAGCATGTTTTGGACTTGGTGATTAGAGTGGGAAACCTTAAAGGCATTGTGATAAAGGCTTCATCCAACCCCCACTTAGGTGCCTCTAGGGTATATTGGGGAGCATTGTTGGAGCCCTAAAAAGCATTCGTCACAAGAAATGTTGTGTAACTTATTTCTAGTGGATTTATTTGAGTTGTATTTGAAGAAACTCCAAAGTAAAGGAGGGCCTCCTATAGAGATTGAACGGGTTGGTAGTAGGTACATAAGGCAAAAAGATGGTTTCTTGGAGCTTAAAGCTGAGAGAGAAATACAATTGGAGAGGTCTTGTTAGGGATACCTAGTAGCATAACTTTTATGGCTCCTTGGAATTCAGATTATGGAAGGAGCCTGAATACAATGCTCCTTGTGTTGGGGTATGGGGTGGCCTTGGTGTCCTGTCCACAGAGATGGGAAGAGGGGACCTTCCACCTCTACCCCACCTGTTTCCTCATCCAGCCTGGAGATGACATCGTCTTAATGGCAGAAGCTCTGGAGAAGCTCTTCTTGCAAAAAATTAATGAACTGCCCACAGAAGAAACTGAGATCATGATAGTCCAAACAAAAGGAAGAGGACGAGGGAGGAAAGAAACAGGTATGGTATTTGAAATAGCAAGTAAATCAGCTGTTTTCTTTCTTATCTTTATCTATTTTCCAAGTTTAGAAGAGTATCAGGGATTACAGGGACATAGGTGGTGACAGGAAATATTGGAGTGCTGTTTGAACAGGATGGGTTTAGTTTCAGTATTGCCTATGCTTTCAGGGGTCTCACGAATCTGTCTCCCCCCCCCAGCAGAAGTCATTGGGCCCTAAGTGGTTGATGGACTTAGGTAATAAAAAAAGCATAATTTGAATTTTTTTCACCTTTAGTGTTGTAGATTTTTTTTTTAAACTATTGAGTTTCATTCCTAGCCCTGCTTTTCCATTTTAGAATAAAGAAATTAACCTGACCAGTGGGTATTGTAACTAGTGTCCCAATCCTAAAATCTTAAAGTTTATTATCTGAATTGGCTAGTTATGTTTAACTCTGATGCGCAGTCATTTGAAGTCAATAACTTACTTGTCTATCCTTGTTTATCTGCACATCCTGCCTCCTCTATGTCCATGTCCTTTATGATTCTGAGTTGCAAAAGAGTGATAGTTTTCAGATGACTTCTGGATGTAAGTTTGCTTCTTTGTTGAGATGTTTTTAGCCTGGCCTCCCACCTTGCTCCAAAGTGGCAAAGATACACACTAAATCCAGTGTAGCTCTTGGAATAACCAAAGAAAACCAGTCACTCACATGGATTGGATTGCTGCCACCCCGCCCCCGCCCCCTGCGCTTTTCTCCCTTCTTTCCTCTCCACTCTTTTAGACAGGGTCTCTATGTTATCTCAGACTCATTCTTCATGTCTCTTTGAGTATTGTCATTACAGATGCACACTACTATGCAAAGCCAGGTCATTCTTTTGGCACATACACATAATAAGTCGCATCCCTTACCCATACATTCAGAGTCTACACTTCACTTTCTGGGATCCACAGTTAGGATTCTTTGTACACAGGGCAGGCATGGAAATGTCTTCTCTACATGGATGAGACCCAGGCTTGGTGACTAGATAAGAAAATTGGGAAACTCAATAAATAGATACTTCCCCTCTTGCTCTTCATATAGTATTTTGATACACTGCTCTAGAGCAGCCATAGCTGCAGAGTGTCTTTTCTTTCCTTTTTCCCCTTCCCTTCCCCTGCTTCTTCCCTTTCTTCCTAAGACAGGGTCTGTATTTATATATCCTGGGTTGGCCCCAAACCCTCAATCCTTTGTACCTTGGCCTCCTCATTGCTGTGATTACAGGCTTTGAAGACTTGCTTTTATAGGGTGTTGGGTTTGTTCTCTTTCCACAGCATCCTGTGTGTAGAGGATGTGGCAGTATGGGGCATAGTCCCTGGTCTATCAGCTCACATTTGAGCTGTAGTTATAATCCTTTATTTTATATGCTGATTTGGTATGCCATGCGTATTTTGTGTTGGGACTTATGGTACAATATCAAGGAAACAATCTGGGTTATCATGAGAGGCAAAAATTGTGTCCTAGTCCCAGTGGCTCTGAGAGTTGAGGTCATGCTAGTTTCTGAAGAAACCTTGCAAGTTTGGCTGCTAACCTCAACCTTGGGGACACAAGTATACATTTGATGCACAGTGATGTCTGGAATATTCAGGATGGTCTTAATCACTAAAGCAAATATTCCATATAAATGTGTATGGGCGTTTTGTCAGGGTCAGCCAGTTCATGCCAGAATACCCTTTAACTTCCTACTTTTTATGATTGGTAGGGACAGCAAAGCCTGGTGTATCCACGGTACCAAACACAACTCAAGCATCAACTCCTCCGCAGACCCAGACACCTCAGCAGAACCCTCCTCCACCTGTGCAGGCCACAACTCACCCCTTTCCTGCTGTCACCCCAGACCTCATTGTTCAGCCTCCTATCGTGACAGTGGTGCCTCCCCAGCCACTTCAGACGCCTCCACCAGTACCCCCCCAGCCACCACCCCCACCTGCTCCAGCTCCACAGCCTGTGCAGAGTCACCCGCCCATCATTGCAGCCACCCCACAGCCTGTGAAGGTGAGCATCCTGGGCACTGGTGAACTGCTGCCACCAGAGATGGGCTTGAAGGAGACAGGTAGCTTCTTTTAGTTGTTCCTTCTGTGGGCTCTGTGGTCAAGACCCTGCCTGGTCTTAAACAGGAAGCCTCTTCAGTAGGTTCTGTGATCCCTAAGGGAGCAAATACTCAGTTTTGTGCTTTTCTGTTTCTGGCTGGTCCTGTCCTGGCTGTGGAAAACAGTGGTACGACAGGGTCTCCATGCAGTTACTTTAGGGCCTGTCCTGAGTGTTGGGAGCCTAGTCAGGGCTTGGTTTCAGAGGTGATCCTGAAGAGCAACTGTATTGGCCAGAGCCTCTGATTGAGCCTTTTGTGCCTGTGCTCATGGCAGACAAAGAAAGGGGTGAAGAGGAAAGCAGATACCACCACCCCCACCACCATCGATCCCATTCATGAGCCGCCCTCACTGGCCCCAGAGCCCAAGACCTCCAAGCTGGGCCCTCGCCGGGAGAGCAGCAGACCTGTGAAGCCTCCAAAGAAGGATGTACCGGACTCACAGCAGCACCCAGCACCAGAGAAGAGCAGCAAGATCTCTGAGCAACTCAAGTGCTGCAGTGGAATCCTCAAGGAAATGTTTGCCAAGAAACACGCTGCCTATGCCTGGCCCTTCTACAAGCCTGTGGACGTGGAGGCACTGGGTCTGCACGACTACTGTGACATCATTAAACATCCCATGGACATGAGCACAATCAAGGTTAGCCACCAGGCTCCTGGGATGGTGGGCAGAGAAGGATTTCTCCTAGACCAACCCAATAAATCTGTGGGTACCCCTGCAGGGCCTTGTTGAAACACACACTAACCTAATGTACTTGACCATTTTGTTTTAAGTAGTGGTTCTGCCTCTTCTTTATGTAAGGAGATGTAAGATGCACACTCTTGAGACTCTCTCAATGCCCCTGTGCACCTGGCAGATGTACTAAGAGACCTGGGTACTCTGGGTTTAGTGTGATGGGCAAGGCTTTGCTGTCTTCTATGTAGTAGACACAGCACCATCTACCAACATCTTTACCAAAGTATTTTTCCTTCTCTTTTTTTCTTTTTAAATAATTGTTTTTTTTCTCTTAGAAGTAGAATAACATTACTCAAACAGGAAACAATGCTGTGTTTTTTGAACCAAGCTCTATTCTGTACCTTCAAAACAAGTACATACAAAATCAGAACTGGATCCAGGGTTTTTTTTTGTTTGTTTGTTTTTTGTTTGTTTTGTTTTTCGAGACAGGATTTCTCTGTTGCTTTGGATCCAGTCCTGGAACTAGCTCTTGTAGACCAGGCTGGTCTTGAACTCACAGAGAGATCCGTCTGCCTCTGCCTCCCGAGTGCTGGGATTAAAGGTGTGCACCACCACCACCCGGCTGGATCCAGTCTTTTTAATCTTCTCATCAGCTTTGGCATAATGTCTTCTGGGGTTTTGTGTGTTCAGTTTCCCTTTAGACCTTAGTGACCTCAGTAGGTAAGCTTGGCGCTAAGAGGTCTTTTCCCAGCTCTGTGACTTGACAGTCTTGTCTCATACTGAGAATTGGATTGACAACCTATTGTCTGTCCCCCCCTCCCCCATACCCTAGTCAGGATTAAACATAGGACCAATAAGATGCCACCTTATTTCCACAAACATCACCACGTGGCATTGCACACTCCACCCTCCTTTAGAACAGTAACAGACATGGCTAACTAGGTTCTATCTTGTATTTCTAGTCTAAACTAGAGTCCCGTGAGTACAGAGATGCCCAGGAATTTGGTGCTGATGTCCGATTGATGTTCTCCAACTGCTACAAGTACAACCCCCCTGACCATGAAGTGGTAGCCATGGCTCGAAAACTCCAGGTGAGGCTCTGAGAAGGATAGGCCATACCTTATGTGGAGCTGGGCAGATCGTAATTCTGTTATTTCACTCATAATAATGCTGCGGGACTGGGGAGGAGGTTTGTTTTGTTGTTGTTTGCTTGTATTTGGTTCTTTTCTCCTCCCTCCCTCCCTCCCTCTTTTTCTTTTTCTGTTTTGAGACAGGATCTCTCTTATGTAGGCCTGACTGTCCTGGAACTCTGAATATAGACTAGGCTGACATCGAACTAGTAGAGATCCCCCCCCCCCGTCCAACTCTTCTGAACAACATACGTAACAAAGTAATGGCATATACACATTTTAAGTCAGGGTTGTTAAAACTAAAATAGGGTGGCTGGTTTTGTTCCCACTGAAAGTCTTTTCTCCCTTCTCCTTCGTCCATTCAGTTGCTCTGGAGTGTCGTGCCTGACCCCAGTCTCTTCAAAATAGAAGAGATCTACCTGTCTTAAGTGGGCAAGGGCACTCCCAAATGTAGACATTGTGCCACAGTTGTATTCACATGTGAGCCAGAGTAGTGGGATATTTTCCCATCAGCTTTGGAAGCCTTCATTTTCCTTTTAGTTGCAAAGTGGCTGTTTATATGTTGGTTTGTGTGGTCATAGATCCTAATAGATGTGGGTCCCATGCTCTATTCTTAAAGTAAACAGTTCTGAAGAGTACACAAATTGAACTGAATGTGTGAACTGCTCCCTCTTTTCATTTGTTTATGGACACATCTCATACTGTAGCCCAGGCAGGCAGGCAGGCCTCAAACTATTAGTAATCCTCTTGTATCAGCCTTCCTAGTGCTGGGATTATAGATGTGAGCCACTGCAGCTGGCTTTTCTTACTTTTCTTTGTCTTTCTCCTCAGCAACCTGGAGGAGGTTTTAAGTGGGCTAATGGTGGTTAAAATTGGAGAATAAAGGCAACATTTAATACCTTTATAACCTGCCTTTTATTAATTATTTTTAATTTTAAAATTATTTTTAATTTTATTTTTATGTATGTGTCTGTGTATGCCATGTATATGGCTACCCACAGAGGCCAGAAGAGGACACCGGATGCCTTGGATTTGGAGTTAAAGGGAATTATGAACTGCCTGACGTGGGTGCTGGGAACTGAACTTGAGACCTGTAAGGTGCAATCTTACTGAGCCATCTCTTCAGCCTCCAGACCTGCTTTTTTAAAAGGAAACATATAAGATCATAATTCCCAGCCATTTCTTCCTTAGTGCATTGGTTGCTATTGCTCTCAGGTCAGTGGTCTGTAGGCTGAGCAACCTGCTGTTAAGAGACACAGGTATGTTGATTGTAGATCTCAAGGTTTCCTTATAGCATTCTCTAGGTACTTCCAGGCCAGAGATGAGAATTTGCAAAGCTCTTGGTGACTCATTGGTCTTTGTCACACAGAGACCATTTCATCCCCAGGATTCCCTGCCTCTCTACTTCTGTTGGCTTCACTTACATGCTACATGATAGCAATAGCATCTTCTCATTTCACCAGAATTAAGACACTTCAATCATTTGGCTTCTGGTGATGGGTTGCCTTCGGTGCAGAGAACCTTTCAGTTTTGAGATAGCTTGATAGGATTGTTGTTAGTGTTGAACTGGCTCTTAAAATTTGAATGCATGCTCAGGCTAGAAGGAAATTTTTTTTGTTTTGTTTTGTTTTGTTTTCCTTTTATGTGTATAGGCGTTTTAATTGCATGTCTGTGCAGGCCAGAAGAAGGTAGCAGATTGACTAGTCAGGAGTTGTGAGCTGTTAGTCACCTTGTGGATGCTGGGGACCAAACCTCAATCCTCCGTAAGAACATCCAGTGCTTTTAACCACTGAGCCATCTCTCCAGTGCCTGGAAAGTTGTTATCTTTAGTTTTGTTATTTCTGACTTGCACTGGGGGGTCTAGTGTTTCCTCATCAGTTTGTTGCTAATCTGTCATTTACTAGTGCTTATGGAATTCAGGATTTTTAGTTTTACTATAATTCTTTAAAATTTTTTATTTATTAGAGATAGTCTCATTCTCTGGCTAGCCCTACCTCTGCCTTTTGAGTGCTGGGATTAAAGATAATGCTCTACCTTGTCCAGCTGACTGCTATTCTTAAACAGGTCCACCAAGTGGCAGTGTGCCTTCAGACTTGGACCTTAGGTCAGTCATCTCCCACACAGTTTCTTGAAGCCAGGGCCAAGATTTGATATCCGTGTTGTTTACTTGCCCCCATTTAGGAAACTGTAAAGCTCAAAAAACTCAAAGCCTAGAAAAATGCTATCTTGAACAACTTCATTTATTTGGTTTTTTGAGACAGGGTTTCTTTGTAGCTTTGGAGTCTGTCTTGGAATTGCTCTGTAGGTCATGGTGGCCTTGAACTCACTAAGATCTGCTTGCCTCTGCCTCCTGGGTGCTGGGATTAAAGGTGTGTGCCACCTCCCCGCTTTGAACTACTTTATTAAAGAGGGGAAAGAAAAAGGAACCACTGTATTATCTATCTAGATTTCCATTTTGGATTTTCTTTTTAAATCTGATTTTTTTTTTTTTCCTGTCCTGGGACCTTGCCATTGCTTCCTCTTTGCAATTTCTACTTCTGAAGGGGTCTTTGTTTGTTTGTTGTGCGTGCGTGCGTGTGTGTGTGTGTGTGTGTGTGTGTGTGTGTGTCTGTCTGTCTGTCTGTCTGTCTGTCTGAAAGCATTATCTTTTGCCAGGGGCGTTTTTCTTCTGGAAAGCAGTCGTGTTTGTAGAATCTTTGTGCTTTGTGTTTTTCTCTAAATGCCCCTGTATTAGAATGCTGTAAGTGGTTAGAAAGGGGCCCTCTTTAAGAGATGCTGAAGGGATGAAACTGGAAAAATGACTAGGTGGTTAAGAGTGCTTTCTGTGCATCAGGAGGACTAGAATTTGGACCTTAGAACCCAGGCATCCTGTACATGCTTATAACCCCAATTCTGAGGGGAATGGAAACAGGAGGATAACTAACACTCCTAGCTTCTTACCCAAGAAAACATAAGCCCCAGGTTCTGAGAAAGACTTTCTTAAGGAAATAGGTGAGTGATATAGGAAAAGACCTGATAACCTCTTCTGGTATACAAGTATGCACATAGCTGTGCACACATACTCCCTCCCCATGAGTATATATTCATTCACACAGGCACATACACTCAAAAACAAAATTTTCAAAAAATGAGTATTGAGATCCTCTTTGGCTTCTTTATTAGGTTTTGCTGCAAGAGTAAAATTTACTTGGAAAAGTAATATAAAGAAGGATCCATCCACTTCATTTTTGGGTTTGTGCCTACAGCTCTGACTTCTGTACTGGTTCATCTGAGACCGTTTAGACAGACAACCTAGCATCTGAATTTGACTGAAAGGACTTTTATGCTTTCTTTTTCTTTATATGAGATGGTTTCTCTTTGTAGCCGTGACTATTCTGGAACTTGCTCTGTAGACCAAGATTACCACAAGCTCGCAGAGATTCACCTGCCCCCTTTTATGCATCATGTACAGCCTGGGCTAGGTGAGGTTACTTAATATTCTAACACACACACACATACAAAATACTTGCTCTAAAACCATTGGGCTGTGATGAGCATAGGAGGATGTCATGTCCACTCTAGACATGGAGTTTTAGGGCAGGTTGTAACTGAACCTACCTTGAGGTGCTGCCATCCCAGCAAGAGATCTGATTATATTCCTGGTGAGTACTATTGTTACTGCTTCTGAAACCATTGTCTTCCTGTCACTGCCCCCATTACAGCCATCTATGTTCTCTTCTTGACCTAGGTGTTCTCCTGAGTCAGGTTCTACACTTCTTTTCTAGTGACTTCCCCTCCCCCCAGTTCTTTCTGCTCCTTTGCTGTTTCCTCTTAGTACTGCTTTGTGTTTTCTGATGGCCCTGCTTTCCACGGGTCTCTTGGTTCCTTTAAGGTAGGAAGCTCTCAGCAAGGTTGTCTTCCCATAGCTCTGGCTTTTCCTGATGCTTCTATCTCTAGTAGAGCAGGGTTCCTGGGTCCCACAAAAAGAAAAGGATGAGTCATATAACTGAAAACGTTTTGGAAGCCAGTAGCTCTATTTCTGCTTGATGCTGTTTTCTCACCTTGACCAGCGTCTTGTCATGTATTACTTGTTATTTGGTCTCAGCCTTGGACAAGTCAGAGCACTTAAAGAATGGAAGGACCCTCAGAGTGCTGTGTCCCTAACAGCCAGTTTTGAAGGGAAATTTCTCTATGGTAAAGGGTATTTCAAGGGCTCGAGAAATGAATGGCTTAGAGGTTAAGAGTACTGGCTGTTCTTCCGGGGGTCCTGAGTCCCAATTCCCAGCAACTACATGGTAACTCACAACCATCTGTAATAGATCTGGTGCCCTCTTCTGGCCTCTAGGCACACATGGGGGCAAAATGTTGTATATATAAGAAAGAAGTAAGGGCTGGAGAGGTGGCTCAGCGGTTAAGAGCATTGCCTGCTCTTCCAAAGGTCCTGAGTTCAATTCCCAGCAACCACATGGTGGCTCACAACCATCTGTAATGAGGTCTGGTGCTCTCTTCTGGCCTTCAGGGATACACACAGACAGAATATTGTATACATAATAAATAAATATTTTTAAAAAAAGAAGTAAATCTTTAATTAAAAAAAATTAAAGTTGGCCTAGGAAGGGTAGATACAGACACAAGGCCTGATAGAGCTTTCCCTCGAGTCTTTCCTGTCTTCTAGGAAGGAGAATTGGTCACTTCCCTTACAAAGTCCTGGCACTTCTCATATTGCTCTGTTCTGCTTGGCCTAGTCTTTTGTTTTTCGTTCTTTTGAGACAGAGTGTCTCTATACTTGGAGACTGCCCTGGAACCCACTATAGATCAGGCTGGCCTTGAACTCACAGAGGTCCACCTGTCTTTTGCCTCCCAAGTTCTGGGGTTAAAGGCACATGCTACCACTGCCCAGCCCTAGACCCGTCTTAACAGATACCCATGGCTCTAGCTGCATGTGTGCATATGTGTCTTTGTTGGGGGGTTGGATTTTGGAAACAGGGTTTCTGTCTAGCCCTATCTTAGAATGTACTCTGTAGACCAGCCTAGCTTCAAACTTAGAGTAAAGGATTTATGCTACTACTGCCTGACTGCTTTTTTGAGGTGCCATAGCCTGTCTGTTAAAGATACTGATTAGTGGATTGAGCTTCTGCCACATAGCAAGTGTTTTGGGAATAGGAATCTTAGTTGTTCCAATAGGGACCTCTGCTTTGGTGTGTCACCCCTTTCTTTCCTGGTCTTCTGTCTCGTCCAATGCTGGTCACCTCCTGTTGTATTCATTTGACCAGGGCTTTGCTCTAATTTATTTCTACATAAATTAAGAAATTAGTGCATGCCTAATACTTGATCAGCTACACTTACACAGAGCAGAATGACAGATAAGACCTTACTGTGGGAGAAGGACACCAAGCTTTACATAATGGTGTTGCAAATGTGAGAAACAGTACCATACTTACATGGATACCTGCTGTAGAGGGCATCTTCTCCTAGATGCCTGTTTATGGAGTTTTCAGGACAGGCATCTGGAAGAAAGTTGAATATGTCCTGAGTTAAAACAATACCTTTAGCCACCACATCTCTCAGCAGCAAATACACAGATGAATGCACATACTTGCTGTGGAATAATCCTCCTTTACACTGAGACTGTGTCACTATAGTTGTCTTAATAAGCAACCTGACTCGTCAGTAGCTGAACAGGATAAAGTTAGGCAGGAAAGCCAAAATGATGGGATGAGGAAGTGTGGAGTCATAGGAGTTCCCAGCCAGCCAGGGAACAAGTCAGACACACAAAATGGGGACAGAAATGAAAGCCACGAGCGTTGAGGCAGCACGTAGATTAATAGAAATGGGTTAAGTTGTAAGAGCTAGTTAGTAACAAGCCTGAACTATTGGCTGAGCATTTGTAGTTAATATAAGTCTCTGAGTGATTGAGAACAGCTTCATGAGAGGAAAACTGACTACACACAAATCTTTTGGAAGCAGGAACACAGCAAAAGGAATGTTCCTTCGGTGTGAATTGCTACACTGATTGTTTTATTTTATTATTTTATTTTTTGAAATTTTAATACAATGTCTTTTGACCATAACATGCCCTTCTCCTCTTAATTCCTCCTAGATCTATCCTTCATTTTATTTCGTTCTTAAAGAAGATCTTTCTGGGAAGCCAGTCTTATTCCTTACATGTCTGTTCTGCAAATCATTATTGAATTGACTGTGGAGTGCCCACCATTGGTGGGTGGGTGGGTGAGGGGTCTGCTAGTTGGTTTGCTGCTTGACTTAATCCCTGTGAGCGAAAGCAGGGGCTACTGCTCCATGAGTTGTATTATTACTCCATGTAACTCTCAGCTGGTCTTGAGAGTCTCTTGAAGTGAGCTGCAGTGCCCAGAATCACTGGCTTCTCTTCTGATTGATTATACCACACAAGGTACCTGCCATAAACATCCAGTTGCACTCCCCAGCATTGCTGGAGGTGCCTGAGCCAAGGATTTGCATCTGCTCAATTAAGTGTACATGGATCACTCTTGAGTTATAGCCAGCTAGATGCAGACACGTGCACTCTTCCATGAATGCTCAACTCAGAGCCTTTGCCAGTACTGTTTTCTCTCTTTGGGAAGGCCAGCAAACACTTCTGTCAGACAGCTACAGACCTGATAGGAGACTCACGGGCATGTTTTCTGAGTAGTTTTGGTTGTGGCCTATGCTTACTGAGCACCTTCAAAGTAATGTTCTCAGACTAGTCTTTCACCTGACTCTCTGTATCCTCTAGGGAATGAATGCTCAGCCAGATCAGGACTGGTTGTAATGCCTTGTGTGCTTGCACACGTGTGTGTGTGTGGGGCTATTCTATATCTCTTACTTCTTGTTGATTTGGTCAAAGAAGCTCTAAAAGTTGAACATCTTCATAGGCATAGCTTTTCCTCCATAGGATGTGTTTGAAATGCGCTTTGCCAAGATGCCTGATGAGCCTGAAGAGCCAGTAGTTACAGTGTCCTCCCCTGCAGTGCCACCTCCTACAAAGGTGGTGGCCCCACCCTCATCTAGTGACAGCAGCAGTGATAGTTCCTCCGACAGTGACAGTTCCACTGATGATTCTGAGGAAGAACGAGCCCAGCGGCTGGCTGAGCTCCAGGAGCAGGTAAGAGAACCTGTGGTTCTATGCCCAGAGGCCAAGGTAGTTTCTCAGAGGTTTCCAAGAGATGTTCTTGATTTTGCTTTTCCAAAGATCCCCTTGTGGCATTTCCTCTTAGTCAATGGAATGTTAATTTTGTAGAATTATGGGCTGGGTTTTATTTTTTGTTGTTGTTTTTGTTGTTTGTTTTTTGTTTTTTCTTTTTTTTTTAAATTCCTGCTGGTCTTATTTATTATATATACAACATTTTTGCCTCCATGTATGCCGCCCTCACACCAGAGGAGGGCGCCAGATCTCATTACAGGTGGTTGTGAGCCACCATGTGGTTGCTGGGAATTGAACTCAGGACCTCTGGAAGAGCAGCCACTGCTCTTAACCACTGAGCCATCTCTCCAGCCCTGTTTTTTGTTTTTTCGAGACAGGGTTTCTCTGTGGCTTTGGAGCCTGTCCTGGAACTAGCTCTTGTAGACCAGGCTGGTCTCGAACTCAGAAATCCGAGTGCTGGGATTAAAGGTGGGCGCCACCACCGCCCAGCGGGCTATTTGTTTAAATAGGACTCAGGTTTGATATTTTCTGGACACATGGGCTTCAGGATCCTGAAACTGCCTGCCTACAGTAATCTTAATGTTTGAGTTGGTCATCAAGCCCCAGTATTTCAGTAGACTTTTTACCTAGCATTTTAGAAACCTCCTCAGAAACATCCTGGGGCTAAGATAGCTAGGAGATTTAGCATCTGTCAACTTGAGCAGCTCCTGTTATAGAGATGTAGCAATCTTTGGCGATCAGGTAGTGGGTGGCCGGCCACTTTAAGGGATCTTGTTAGTTTGACAGGTCCATGGCAGCCTATTTTATGTTTCTCCCATGCCCACAGCCTGATACCAAGCATACACTGTTTCCATGACATAGAGCTGTACTCCAGGGTTTAGGTGGGTTAGTTTGTTTTTGCAACAGGTTCCCACTGTAGCCCTGGGTGGCCTAGAACTTAGATCTACCTAGCTCTGCCTCCCAAATGAGGGAAGAGGACTAAAGGCTTGGCCTAATTTTGATTTTATTTTGTTTATTTGCTCCACAGCTCAAAGCAGTGCATGAACAGCTTGCAGCCCTCTCACAGCCCCAGCAGAACAAACCAAAGAAAAAAGAGAAGGACAAGAAGGAAAAGAAAAAGGAAAAGCACAAAAAGAAAGAGGAAGTGGAGGAAAATAAGAAAAGCAAAGCCAAGGAACTTCCTCCAAAAAAGACAAAGAAAAATAACAGTAGCAACAGCAATGTGAGGTCTGTGCTTCCCAATTTTTCTGTCTTTGGTAGTAGTGACCCCAGAAATCTATGCATGGTAGGGACACTCTGTTGATGTAGCCATCAGTCCTGGCTAGTGTCCTGTCATAAGCACTTAGCTGTTACTTCTTCCTCTGCTTTTTTCCCTCCATGAACTTTGGTAGCTCACTGTGTTTAAGGAGAGAGGGTACAAGTAGCCACCATGCAGCCATAGCAGAGCTTCAGCTCCTGAGGCCTGCCATTGTTTCCTGCTGGTCTTTTTCTTTTTGCTAGTAGCCTTAAATCCTATTTCCAGTCAGGTGTGGGCAGTCAGCCCCTACCCACCCACACACTTTGGAGGGATGTGTACACAGCTTCCTCAGGAGACCCATTCTTAACTGTCTGTACCATCCCTTCGTAGCAAGAAGGAACCAGCACCCATGAAGAGCAAGCCCCCTCCCACATATGAATCAGAGGAAGAGGACAAGTGTAAGCCCATGTCCTATGAGGAGAAGAGGCAGCTAAGTCTAGACATTAACAAACTTCCTGGTGAAAAGCTTGGCCGTGTAGTACATATCATCCAGTCAAGGGAGCCATCACTCAAGAACTCCAACCCTGATGAGATTGAGATTGACTTTGAGACTCTGAAACCGTCCACACTGCGAGAGTTGGAACGCTATGTCACCTCTTGTTTGCGGAAGAAAAGAAAACCTCAAGGTACACGTGAGAACTCTGTATAGGATCCTTTCCATGGAAACCCTTAGTTAGCCCTCTTCCAACTTAGCACTCCACACTTGAAACACCACTCGCTCACCCACCCCCACATATATGAATTCTATACCTTTGATACCACACTGGATCCTGGGTTGTCGGTTCTTTTCTGGACCTCTTTGGTGGCTGCTGAAGCCTTCTTGAACCTGTCTTGACAGCAGCTGTTTACGTCTCTGTTAACTAGCCATACAGTCTTTTCCAGAAGTGATCTCCCACCTGTTGAGGTGAGGCCAGGAGGAAAGGGGTTCCTGGGTGTCCCAGGAATGTGTAATTATGTTAGTTCAGTACTCAGCCCTACTTTTGCAAACAGAAGTGATGTCCACCCCATCCCTACTACCAGCCTTCCAGACATCTCTTCCATTTTATACATGCTTCACATTAGCATATACCTTTCCCTCTTAGTGCTAGAGGGTTTAACTTAGGATATCTGTCAAAAATATTTTTTATACTGCTTTCTTGGTCCTTAGAACTTTGCTCTGGATCTGCTGTTTAGTGACATTATTTGGGCTTCACTCATGCAACTAAACAGGAATGCTGGGAGAACCCTTGAGCTCTTTTCATGTCTTGCTGTGCTCTGGACATAATACTCTGTATGAAGAATGCCTATTTACCTAAGGCTAGTAGCATATTGTATGAAGAAATCGCTGCTCTGTTTGGTCTTCTGAATCCACGAGAAACAATTCAGAGGGTATTATAAGAGATTGATTGAAATTACAGCACAAGCTTTGTTTTAGTTAGTGTGTAGTAGGCTACCAGTGAGAATAATGTGTGGCCCTCAGGGTCTGGACTGGTAGAAGCTTTCAGGAGCAGTTTATAAGCCTATGGGGAACGTGCTTCCCACTGATCCTTCCTCTGGACATTGGGAGTATGCTGTGGCGGGTATCCTTTCTGATACAGGTTTATTATTTGGGTTACAGCTGAAAAAGTTGATGTGATTGCTGGTTCTTCCAAGATGAAGGGCTTCTCATCCTCTGAGTCTGAGAGCACCAGCGAATCCAGCTCCTCTGACAGTGAAGACTCTGAAACAGGTTAGTTGACTCCTGTTTAAATATCTTATCAAGCTACCCAACTCGTCCATCATAGTAGTCCTTCTTTGAGAACTGCCTGGGCCCTGCTGTCTAGCCATTTACCATGTTAACTTTCTCACTGCAGGGTTAGCAAGACACCCTGTACAACAGCAATTTCTTCTTTCCATGAGGGTAGAGAGCAGACCTCATAGGTGTTAGGGTCCCAATCAACCTTGGTGTGGAATGCATCTGTTTCCCCTTTCAATATTCTGGCATCATAGTTGGCATGGAAGCAGTTTTGGCCACATTGTAGCCAAGTCACCTGCATCTGGCAGCCTGCATGATCAGTTAGCTTTGAGCCCTGGGCTCTAAACCCTGGGAATTGCCATTTTCTTTTCCACAGTGTGTTCAGTGCTGTTTTGTGTTGGCTGTTCCTTCCCAGCTCTGCTCTATCTGTGCACTAGAGCATGTATGTGTTGCTCTTCTCCGGGCCTATACAAGAGTGTTCAGTTCCTGTGTTCTTCTTGAGCAGCAGCTGCAGAGCTGGAGGTGGGAGCAGATTGTAATGATGGGGACAGTTTGTTTTCTCAGTTGTATACTTTTTCTTCGTTGTTCTCAGAGGAGCAGGTGCTCACATAGGCCTCAAGGGAAAGATAGGGGAAAAGGCATGGTGTATACCTGAGTTGCCTGGCACATGGCTTGTGTGAGTGGGATTATCTGTAGGCAGGTCAGGGTCTATCAGCTGAGTAGAGATAAATTACAGTCCACCTAGGAACCAGCCCTACGGTCTTAATTGTGCTCTACTAAATGTGCTTGTGTGTGTATGTGTGTTTTATAGTGGGAAGTGGGTCTGTGAACGAAGCGACTCTTGTTAGTATTCCATGGATCTCTCACTTGTGGAATAATGACCTGATTGTGTCAAGGACGGTCAACACTCCCTTACACCTAGGATGAACTAGGATGAACTTTGTTGCTTCCAGTTATTTGCACAGGTCCATCTCTGCCCAAAGAAATTAGGAGTTAAGGAGAAGAGGTTATTTTTGTGGGGACAGTTTTCTGTGCTACCTTCTTTTTAATTAGCAGTGTAATTACTAAGGAAATGTAATTCATTACATCGGTTGCTCTGCATTTGTTCAACACAGATTGCAGAAGTTACCGTGTGCAAAGTGACTAACCTCAGAACCTCTCCCCTATTATTCTTTCCCCCTTTCTAACCTAAACACTGGCCTTGCTTCCTCATGAACCAGCAGGGGGAGCTGCATCCTAGCCTGCTGGAAAGCGCTGGCTCTGAGCCATTTTCGGCTTGAACTGGGGCCACCGCCTTCAGCAGGGTGAATGGGTGAATGAATGTATTCTTGGGGCTCCATTAGCATTCTTGGTGGCCACTGACTTTTCACTTTCATTGCCAGCCAAGCTTCAGATTTGCCTTTCCTTTGGATTTTTTGTGCTTTCTGTACTCTCTAGATCATTCCTCCTAAGATTTTGCAGCCTTTTCTAAGAATCTAAGTAATCAAAAGACAATCCCAGAGACTGATCCTGACACGATGCTGAATAGCTTCAAGATAAGCTTGGCTTATCTTTGGGATATTAGGGAACTCTGACCCCTCCCACAAACACGTTTGAGCTTAGAAGTCCTCCTATGGTCCCATATGAGTGCTGTGCTCCTGTCTTTCCTGATGACTGCCATGATGACATTTCCAGCAGCTTTCTGCTACTGTTACAGAGAGAAGAATATTTTTTTTTCAGTCCGCCTCCTCCCTTAAGTAGAAAGCTTTTGCAACAAGTAATCCGAGAGTCCTGGGAACAGCTGTCTTGGCGGGAAGGAGAGTGAAATTTAAAGTGATGGAGCTATTAACTGGCAGACTTCTAGGCCTTGGCCGTCTAACGCTGACCATAACCATTTGTTTGGCTGCCTGGGCTAAGCGCCTCCCTCTCTGCAGATGATGCCCTTCCCACTTTTGTTTTGCTTGCTAGCTCTCTTTTGTCTTCATTCAGGCCACTGGTATTGCCAGTGGAGCAGCAGATTTTTACTTCCTGCTGTGTGCAGAGTGCTATGTTGTGGGGTTGTTTATACTACTACTTAGGAAGGACCTGCTGAGTTTTTGTTACAGATCCCCAGATAGGACATACAAATACATACAAAGACCTGAATGGACACATACACACACCAGTAAATGTCACACCAGTGAAACAAAGCTTTTGTTTCCTCATGCCACACAGACACTGCACTTTGTGGGATGTGTAGAGTGCAGGGATGGGCAGATCCTCTAGCAGCTGATTCATGGGTCTAGAAAGCTCAGCAGTCCCAACTTCTCTAACAAGTTACTGATAATTCTACCTTGACAGGAGAGTAGGGCAGAGGTGGAATAGATACTGAAAGTGTTTTCCTTTGGTCTTTTGGGCTTTGTTTATGTCTTCCTTGTTCTTATGTTTCTATTTAAATCGAAGCTAAAATTTCTCAAAGGGCCTATTTTTGTCACGTAACACCAAGGGTCAGTTCTTCAGGCATGGCTCACTGACATGAATCACGTAGAGAAACTGAAGAGAAGCATTCAGTAGGGGATCCTTTCTACCATGACAAGGTACACAGGGTTAGACCACCTGCAGATGAGTGGGTGGGATGCTTTGCTAGATGGATTTCAGCCACTGTGTATGCCCTTAAGTTCTGTAGCAGCACCAGTGACCATCTTGACACTTCCTTTAGCCCAGCTGTTTGTTGTTGGATTGTTTTTTTTTATTATGTTTTTATTGAGCTTTGATTCTAGCTTGAGTCTGGAACTACTCAGGGGTTCAGTGTTAGAACAAGCAGAATAAGGCCCAGTTGCCACCTCCCTCCCTCCCAACTTCTAGGAAGTCTTCAGACCTAGGCTGGGCAAGCCGGAACAAGACACTGTGGCTCTCCCTTTTCCATTACTCTCCCATCTGTGGCCATGCAGTCACCAGCATAGGATCAGATCAGCAGTCCTGTGGGGTAAGGGATGTCCCTTCTTTTTCAGTTTTCTCATCATATTGCTGATATCTGGTTCTTCTCACATATCTTCCACAGGTGTTTATGGGCTTGGGTAGCTACATAGTGTGTGTGCGCGCGCGCGCGCGCGCACACACACACACACACACACACACACACACACACACTCACACTCACACCCTTTTGGGTGCCACCCCCAGACTGTACTTCAGCTGCCTGGGGTGGAATGGATTTGGATAGCAATAGCGAAAAGGCTCTGGGACTGTGGATTGTTCAGACAAGAGCACAGTCCAGCTATTTTAGTCTTATTTCCTTTTCCCAGGATTGGAGCAAGTGGGTGTTCCTTAATAGCTCCAGGGTAAAGAGGAATGCATGGTGTTTTGGAAAGGCTGGAGCTGGGAAGTGCAGACAGAGGCCATGAGACACTCTTGGGGCTTTGATCAGGAAGCCAACCTCAGCTCTCTAACCCCAGAGTCTTTGAGGGACTTCTTCCAGTCCTATCTCAGGGATATGTTGATCCTGCTGCCAGAATGTGGCAATTGCTTTAGAAAGGGGTAAAGGCCTCTCAAGATTGAGAATTGTGCAGAGCCAGGTGGCATGTCTAGAAGACCAGGAGTTATAGTTTGGAGGGATTGGGGCTTCCCTGGGGTGAGGGCCAGCCTTGTGGAATGTGGCCTACAGTAAGAGGCTGAGTGGGCGGGTTTTTCCCAGGCATGTTCTGGGACTAGGGATTGTTACATCCATAATTCCAACAGAGGCACCACTCTGCTACGTGTGGGAACCAGTCCAGGCCCCTCTCTGGACCAGAAGCCATATTGGATGTCTGAAAAGGGATGGAAAAGATGAAGCCTTTTCTTTGGCCCTCCTACCCCTCAACAATTGTTATGTCACCAGTTCCTCTTTTTATAGTTTCTGCTTTTGTTTTGGGGATATGGTGGTAGCAGAGATGACTTTGCTCTTTGCCTTCCTCAGTGGGAAATGTTATGATGCAGTGCTGCCTCCTTTGTTGGGACCTTTTCTTCCCTAACCACACTATGTGGAAAGGTCGGTTAGCTGATGCTTGGTGACTTTGATATACCTGGCTGGTAAGAGACAACTCGGGCACCTCTTGCATTCTAATGGGACTTCAGGAGTAAAGAAAATACTCAGGCAGGGCACATATGGAGCTCATTAAGAGAAACAGTTCTGTTGAAGTACAAACAGGCTTCAGGCAATTTTAGAGACTTCTACATACACTGTGACCTTTCTGTATGCAGATTTATCCATCCCTGCTGAAGCAGGCCAGGCAGGGATGGGACTCACTAGGGTACAGAAGCTGGCTCAGTCTGCAATTCTTCTGTTCTTGTAACTTGAACGGTACATTCCACACCATTCTCTCACACTGGTTTCTTTCTCCCTCTACGTAGGTCCTGCCTAATCATTGGACACGGACTCTTAATAAAACGGTCTTCAGTTCCAGATTCCTTCCCAGCAAGCTATAGCTTAAGTCCATTTTCTTCAGTGAAAGGGACAGAACTCCATCAAGTTATGGAATTGCTCAGAGCCCTGGGCCTGTCCCCCTGGGGGGGATTAGTCATGTTCAGCAGCACACACGTAGTCTCATCTTCAGGAAGGCTGCCTGCCTGGCCTGCTGCCTGGGCCTCTCTGTACAAAGACTGCCTGGCTGTCCAGCTCAGCTTCGCTGGTCATCTGGGGTCCTCTGGGTGGGTGGCATCTCCTTGAGGATGATAATGATCCCCCTCTATGCATACGTGTGGTGCTGCTCTGTGTGCAAAGCCTGATTGCAGTGTGTTTTCTCTTCATCCCTTCCCTCTTTTTTCTGAGACTCCAAACCTTACAGTGACTTTAGCCCAGGAAAGATATAATATGGGGACTTTAGAGGCCAACTGTTTCCCAAAGGTCCACTCTGGCTGACTTGATGAGGTGGAGACTGTGACCAGCTTTAACTTACCTATAGCCTCCTGAAGTCTCCATTGTTCCCATAGAGCGCTAAAAGTAGTCTGGTGGGCATTTCCCCAAGTTCTTTGGTCTTTTCTCCTCAAGTCACGTAAGAAAAATACCTTCAAGGCTGCTGATAAGGGACATGCAAGGCTCATCAGGCCCCACTTCCAAGCCCAGTCGGGCTCTGGGAAGTGGGCAAGAAGGATATCATGGCTACTTGTGAGCTGCCTACAGTGCTTCTTCAAGTTCCGTTGTCACCCACGTCATTGTCCAAGACCATCTTCATCTTCCTGTAATGACAGCATTATTGGGGTTAGAGCAGGAAAGAATGGGCCACATCATCCAAACCTTTCCAGAGACAAACCAAAGTAGGCTGGGTTTTTTTTTTTGTGGAGGGGGGTGTCCTCCTTAAAAAACAAGTATTAGCCCTGACCATTTTTTACTCAAATCTCGCATCTTAGCAGAAAACTGCCAAACATTAAAAGGCACCCCCAAGGAATTGCATCTGCATTTTAGCAGATTCTTTCTGTCCTTTTCTCTATTAAAATGTGCTTTTACATACTTCTGAGAAGACTGGCACATTGGAGCCTGCCTTTTCCTAGGGCTTAAAGCAGGCTGAAGTGGTGCTATGCCCTTTCCCAGGTTCTAGAATCCTTGGGTTGCTTGCTGCCCTATACCTGATATGGCCTTTGGGTCTCAGGCTCCCTAGAACATCCAATGGCTCCTCAGTGATACTGCTGAGTTCATAGGACATTCCAAGTCCTCTGTGTCTAGCTTCAAGTTAGCTTATTTTGCCAAACAGACTATTTTGAGCTGCCCTTTGGCCTGTGCGTGACGTGTTCCCAATGAACTTGGCTTAACTGGGGTAGGGGGAGGCTTCTTGCCCAGAGATTCCCACAGGACAGTTGGGAAGCTGTTGGCATTATCTTTTCTGGGAAGATTTTGCTATCTTGGACCAAATGACGGCCTACATTCCCACAGTATCTAGGCTATGTGCTGCCCCTGCCCTTCCTCACACCCTCTCTACACATGTGCATATACACAGGGCAACTTGTCCTTTATATTCTTTACTGTCCAGAATCCCTGGCTATGTGGGCCTTCTTTGTGACAGGAACACTCAGAACCTGTTGAACTTGAAAGCTCTTTAGGCTATCAATTGTACTTGGTACCCTGGGTACACAGCAGCCAGAAAGAACAGCATCCCACCTACTTTTCCTTGTTTCTGGTTTTTTGTTCCTGGGCAATGGGAGGTACCCTTGGAGGGTCTTAGCGTACCAACTGGCTGTGGGGTCCTGATGGGAGCCATCCAGGACAGTAGAGGGCTTTTCTCTGCCTCATATTGCCCTTGACCTGTCCTTAAACCTTTTTCTGCTTTATTCAAGTGGGGCTAGGCTGGGGTGGAATAAATCAGTGTTTTAATCATATTTTACAAGATCATTTTACTTTGTACTATGCCATCCTATGTAAAGATGGAATTTGTGTTGGAGTTTAAGATTGTTATGGAATAAAGATCACATAGTATTTGAGGCCATCTCCATGTAACACTTTCTAGAGAGTTTTGTGTGGGGGTGTCTGGGGCTGGTGTGTCATGAAGCTGTATGCTTACTGTCTTGTCTTCTTACTGGTAACCCAACACAAGCATTGGGCCACAGGAGCTTCACGGGAGCCTCACAACATGCCACTTCCACTAGTTCCGCCTAGGCCGTGGGGGTGAGGGGTGGCTGCCTTGTACCTCCTCTTCCAGTCTGAAGATGAGCTCCAGAATATACCTATGACCTTTCTAATGCAAATGACATGCTTCCTAGATCCCATGTATCCAACCACTCTTGCTCCTAAGCCTGGTTTGTGGACCTCTGCTCATAATTTGAGGCAGGTGGTAAGGAGTTGGAGCCATTGTCCCTTTAGTGTAAGTGGGCAAACAATGTTTTGTTCAATGTTACCAGACAACAGGCAGAGCCACTCTCCTTCCTAGGTAGCTCACATTCAGTTCAGCATCTGGGTAGCACCTCTAGTGTTTTCCCAGGTCACACTTGACATAGTGGTTCAGCTTTATTGCCTAGCTTCTCTATGCTGAGATCCTGTCAAGAGTATACTCAGCATTTGTTTTGAGCAACCTTCCTCCCAACCAAGTCCCTCTCTCTCCCCCTGCCCACTCCACCTTTTACACTGGAAGTGCTAATAGAGGAGCCTGTCCACTGACTGTCCCAGGTTCCCTCCCCCCACTACTGAGTTATCGGCTGTGTCCCCTGCCATAGAAATTCTTCTGAGTGAGGTGTCCAATCTTTTCTGCTTCCATACGCAAAGCAACCAACTATCCTGATTCTATAAATCTTCCCACCAACCCCCTTTAAAATGTCTTCCCTGTAAGAGGGTTTCTTACAAGTTTCTTCTTCTGACCCAATGAGAGCCCTGCTTCCTGGCATCAAGATTTGGGGCTCAGCTTTGGGTTTCCATATGCTAGATGTCCTCACTTGCTGCCATTTGTATGAAAACATGGTTTTGGCTGCTAGGGTCTTCTGTGTCTTGTCAATCCTCATGGAGTGGCAAACTTGGGCATAAGGTCCCATCTTAAGTCCTGCTGGTAACATGCTACACAGCAGGAGCCATGCCCTGCACAGTAGCTTGACACAGCTATGAACAGAGAGGTAACCTCGACGCTAGCAGTAAGAACTAGTACTCTGACAAGTGTTTGGAGTAAGCCATAGCAAAGAAACAAATCATTCTTTCGTGACAGAATCTGAAAGGCTCTGTACTATGGACCCAAACTCCAACCTGGTAATTGGTAATTGTATTTTTTGTTAGCCCAGAAGCACTGGACAAGGTGTTGATCCCTCTCCTGGAGTATTCTGCTGGTAAATGTTCCTATTACAAAGTCTAAGGTGGTAACAGAGGTATGCACCTGGATTTTTAACGGGCCTCACAAAGACAGGCACATGCGCATACCTGAAGCACCAGGCCTTCAGCCTCTTGAAGAGCCAGGGCACATTAACTGTTCCAGAGAGGAGACATGAGTGAAAGGGGGTCAATGCCATCTATTTGGCAGCAAGCATCTACCCTGTTTGTTCTGGGGAGGCCATCCTGCTTCCTTATTCCCAAAAGATGAAACTTTCTGGGTTCTCTCTCTACAAAAATTTCCTTGCCCACCCTGTGGCTCTGATCAGGTCATGCCCTATGCCAGTATCACTGATCTTTCTCAGGCCCCGCTTGAACACTCTAACTCTAAGGCAAAGAGTTCCTAAATTGTTTCAGCTGTGTGGTCCTGAATGGTTGTCCTCGCTTTTTGGAGTGTTGTTCTCAACTGTCCAATACATGGGTTATTGCAAACATCCTGACTCGTTGCAAAACATAGCAGGTTATAGTCTAGCATGTGCTGACACTACTGCCCAAGGTCTAACTCATGAAATGGGATAGTGTAAGGTCTCTGTAATTCAGATTCTGACATAGCCGGGGCCTTGGCTATTTCTGGTGCCTCTGGTCTGGAGCTTACTGAGGCATTTTCTAGGCATAGTTCCTTGGGAAACCCACGGAGAGGTGGATAGGTGACACATTTACCCTGATGGCCCAGTGCAGCCCAGCCTTTGTCCTGAGTGTCCTGTATTCTTGTCCTCTGCTGCATCCAAGGCCAATCCATGATTACTTCCCCAAAGTCTCACTATCTTGTCTTCTCTCTACAGAGATGGCACCCAAGTCAAAAAAGAAGGGACATCCTGGGAGGGACCAGAAAAAGGTACGTGCTTTAGGGGTGTTTCCTCCTCAGGTGTTAGATGACCCCCCCCTCAGCTGAAAGGTTGTTGTGTGGAACTGACCCCGACTGTTTTCTCATGTCTGACATCAACCTGTGTATCTTTTTGTGTGTCTACAGCATCATCACCATCACCATCCACAGATGCAGACAGCCCCAGCTCCTGTGCCCCAGCAGCCACCCCCGCCTCCGCAGCAGCCTCCTCCACCCCCACCTCCGCAGCAGCAGCAGCAACAGCAACCCCCACCCCCACCTCCGCCGCCTTCCATGCCACAGCAGACTGCCCCAACGATGAAGTCCTCGCCCCCACCCTTCATCACTGCCCAGGTACCCGTCCTGGAACCACAGCTACCAGGCAGTGTGTTTGACCCTATTGGCCACTTCACCCAGCCCATCTTGCACCTGCCGCAGCCGGAGCTGCCACCTCATCTGCCCCAGCCGCCTGAGCACAGCACTCCACCCCATCTCAACCAGCATACTGTGGTTTCTCCTCCAGGTGAGCTATGGCCATTTCTCTCTTTGCCACCTTGGTTCTACCACATCATTACCAGGTATTCTAGGCTCCATGTTAGCATCAGCAATCAAGTCAGTTGCTTCTCTGGGACCTGACTGGCATGTCAGAAGATTGTAGTTTTGGGGGCCAGGCATTATGTTAGAAAAGATTGGACTTTTCTGCAGCTCTTGGTTTAGGGCATGGAGGAGCATTTGTTCCCAATAGTTTACTGTAGAAGAACATGGATGGGGTGGAGAGATTTGCTCAACATGTTGGAATACTGGTAAGCGTCTGTGAACAGGTATCAAAGACCTACAGTGAAGTTTGAAGGTCTGTGCAGGGAACTAGAGGAAGGTTCAGGGACACAAAATATAGGACAGGATGACTGCAAGGAGACTACTCCAATTGGTCTTTTTCTGGAAGCTGTCTTTATTGTGCTATTTGGAAGCTTAATAAAATTGGAGAAAGAACAGAAAGAGGTCACCATAGTCTAAACAAGGTCGGGACAGAGCAGAAAAGACAGTCCAGAGCCATGGATAGGTAACTAAGGCCTCACTTCCATATTTTTTGTCATTCCAGCTTTGCACAATGCGCTGCCCCAGCAACCATCTCGGCCTAGCAACCGAGCTGCTGCTCTGCCCCCAAAGCCTACCCGACCCCCAGCTGTGTCCCCTGCTCTGGCCCAGCCCTCCCTACTCCCACAGCCACCCATGGCTCAGCCCCCCCAAGTGCTGCTGGAAGATGAAGAGCCACCTGCCCCACCCCTCACCTCAATGCAGATGCAGTTATATCTACAGCAGCTGCAGAAGGTGCAGCCCCCCACACCACTACTCCCTTCTGTGAAGGTGCAATCCCAGCCCCCACCGCCTTTGCCGCCCCCACCCCACCCTTCTGTTCAGCAGCAGCAGCTCCAGCAACAGCCTCCACCACCCCCACCTCCCCAGCCCCAACCACCACCCCAGCAACAGCACCAGCCCCCACCACGGCCAGTTCACTTGCCATCCATGCCCTTTTCTGCTCACATCCAGCAACCCCCGCCACCCCCAGGCCAGCAGCCTACTCACCCACCCCCAGGCCAGCAGCCACCTCCACCACAGCCTGCTAAACCCCAGCAAGTCATCCAGCATCACCCTTCCCCCCGACACCACAAGTCAGACCCCTACTCAGCTGGTAAGTGGTCTATTCTTGTACTCGGAGACTGGAGGTGGGCCTGGTGACTTATTCTGGCAATGCGGTGTTTCTGGCTTCAGAGCCAAACTTTGTATAGCACTGTGTAGTTGGGAATATCACTGTCCCTGCTTTGTGCTTTTCAGGTTGTCTTACTCACAGTAGAGATAGCATAGATAAAGACCTCCCTTGACCTTACTCCTACTAAGTGGAAGCCAGTATCTACACATTTAAGGTTGGGATAGGTTTCTTAGAGATGACCATGAGGTGAGCAGAAGCTAATTTGGTGAACAATTTGGGAATCAGGCTCTGTACTGAGCCCTGAAGACCCAGGTGGCATTGCATGGCCCATGTTGGTGAATATGGCTGGGACTCGGAAGCAGAATCCACTCAGGAACCATGCCTCTCTCCAGCCTAGTGCAGACTTCCCATTCTTCAACAGTGAATTTTTGTTTGTTTGCTTGCTTTTTAAAGACAGTTTCTCTGTGGAGCCCTGGCTGTCTTGGAACTTGATCTGTAGACCAGACTGTCCTTGAACTCACACATATCTGCTTGTCTGCCTCCTGAGTGCTTGTGCCACCGCCTCAGGGCCTCTCATTCTTGGGACACATGACTTTCAAATGCTGGTAACCAAAATGTTTTGGCCATCTCTGGCTGGAAAAGGTTCCAGTAAAGTTTGAGCTATAGAATGGCGTACCTGGACTTGCGAGACACTGTACATTTACAATGTGGTCTGTCTTAGGGTTGAACTAAATTGAGCAGCAAAGCAGGATTGTGACCTCTCCTAGACTCAACACAAGCTGCCAGGTGGCAAGTGAATTATTCCATGCCCTGAGCTGAGAGCAGCTGTTGGTTGTCTCTGGGAAAAGTAGAGTTGGACATGGCCACCCATGCAGCTATGCTGTTACTACCCTGTGCAAGGAAGCTGATCAACAGGTGGCAGAAAAGTCAGCCAGTTCTGGACAGGACAGCCTTCGTCCACTTTCTCTTAGCGTCCTCAGGGCCCCACCCATGCTCCTGTAACCTAGACACATAAGGAACCATATGGGTTAGAACCTAGCGGACAGCTCCGGGATTGTCAGAAACATTCAGTTGGACATGCAACCAATTTCCCGACACCATCCCTGAACTGCTAAGCCAGTTCTCAAAGCCACCAACAAAACCCTAGACCAAAGTCTTCTATTGTCCAGGTCAGCCTCACAAAGTGTTCTTGACGACACTGCCACAGGTGACAGACAAGTGGAGCCAGGGTGCTAGCTACCAAGGGAGTTCTGACAAGCTGAAAACTCACCCTACTAGACTTTGGTGCTGGCCCAACAATGTAGCCAAGAGTCTGCCACATAGGTGATACTATGGTCTGCTTTAGGTCTGCCAAATTGGACACCTTAGACTGGAGGAGAGAGGGTGAGATATCGGAGGATCTAAGGATTCTTGTGCCTAGTGTAGTAGCTTAGAAGTGGAACCTGGAGGACTAGTCTGGGCTGTAGCTAACTGAGCTATAACAGGTGGCAAGGCCCCTTTCTAGCTGGGACTTATGTGGAGAGCAAGCTATGTGGGAATGACTGAGATTCAGCTTCTCCAGTTCCCTAGACAAGAGGCTCTGGCTCACTAAACTTAGCTCAGTTTCCTCATTGGTACAGCTGAGTGTCAGAACTAAATGTTCTGTATTTCCTTTGCTAGCATAGAGCTCCCTAGCACTCCTAACCTGTGCCAGGTACTTAGGTGGCCACCTTACACCTGTTGCTTAGATGTGGGTAGTAGATTGACTGTGAGTTCTGGGACCTGTGGTACTTGCTTTGTCCAGGTAGAAGTCAGTCCCAAGTTTTTCTACATTCTGTAGGATGCATTGGGGGAAGACCACCTTCATCCCAGGGCCTGGGCTCCCATTTCCTCTGCAGCCACACATACTATAGGGGACAAAGTAGATTAACTGGTTGAGTCTTTAGAATTTATCTCCCTTGTATAGCCCAGGTTAACTTTAGAGCCTTCTGGGGCTTTTAAAAAGCTCTGGCATGCAGATGCCGCAGGAGATCTGTGTTGGGCTCTGTTTTTAATGAAGCTTCCTGAGTAATGCTGAGGTGCAGAAGAATCAAACCTTGGGACTTAGCACCTTAGGGCTACAGAAAAGCTTTTGGGCATCCATCTTAGGGCATAAACAGGCTCCACATTTTGAGACCTTGGATCCTCATTCCCTCAAGGTAGGGTGGTAATGTTCTTACCAGTTATAATAGATATTGTGAGTCTCAAAGCTTGTTTGGGCCATGTGATATTCTATGAATAGCCTGGCCTTTCTTTTATTACTGTTTTCTCAAGGCACAAGTGGCTCAGGGCTAATGGCCTATATACTAGCCCCAACACAGTTCTTGTCTTGTTTCCTAGGTCACCTTCGTGAAGCCCCCTCTCCGCTTATGATACATTCCCCTCAGATGCCACAGTTCCAGAGCCTGACTCATCAGTCTCCACCCCAGCAAAGTGTCCAGCCTAAGAAGCAGGTAAAGGGCAGAGCTGAGCCACAGCCCCCAGGGCCAGTTATGGGCCGAGGCCAGGGATGCCCACCTGCCTCACCGGCTGCCGTGCCTATGCTGTCCCAGGAGCTGCGCCCACCCTCAGTTGTCCAGCCCCAGCCCCTGGTGGTAGTAAAGGAGGAGAAGATTCATTCACCAATCATCCGCAGCGAGCCTTTCAGCACCTCACTGCGACCAGAGCCCCCCAAGCATCCAGAGAGCATCAAGGCCCCAGGCCACCTGCCCCAGCGTAAGTGTCCTCCCTTCCTGCACCTGGGACTTGGGCCCCAGACCCATGTTGGTGATGACCTATACGCCATGAGCCATGCCTTTCAGGTGACCCAGACCCACACATCGTTTGTAAATTCTAGGGCCTGAGATGAAGCCTGTAGATGTGGGGAGGCCTGTGATCCGGCCCCCAGAGCAGACTGCACCCCCACCAGGGGCCCCTGACAAAGACAAACAGAAACAGGAGCCAAAAACACCAGTGGCGCCCAAAAAGGTAAGGATAGTAGTACTCTGACGTACTCATCTCATTGAGATAATTTTGGTGGGCATAAGCTTTCTATCATATCCTGTGCAACTGGTCCTTACCTGGCACCTGATCTCTGCCTCTATAGGACCTGAAAATCAAGAACATGGGCTCCTGGGCCAGTCTGGTACAGAAGCATCCAACCACTCCATCCTCCACAGCCAAGTCCTCAAGTGACAGCTTCGAGCATTTCCGTCGTGCTGCTCGAGAGAAGGAGGAGCGGGAAAAGGCCCTGAAGGCTCAGGCTGAGCATGCGGAGAAGGAGAAGGAGCGGCTGAGGCAGGAGCGTATGAGGTGGGCTGGGGTCCATGCAGGGCACTGGGGCTCCCAGGGCCATACTGGGCTCCAGGCTGACCTGGGGCCCCGCTCTGCCCAGGAGCCGAGAGGATGAAGATGCGCTGGAACAGGCACGTCGAGCCCATGAGGAGGCACGACGGCGCCAGGAGCAGCAGCAGCAGCAGCAGAGACAGGAGCAACAGCAGCAGCAGCAGCAGGCAGCTGCTGTGGCCGCCGCCGCTGCCCCCCAAGCCCAGAGTTCTCAGCCCCAGTCTATGCTGGACCAGCAGAGGGAATTGGCTCGAAAACGAGAGCAGGAGCGGAGGCGCAGGGAGGCAGTGAGTAGGGGAACCTTGTGGGAACTTTGGGCAGGAGTCCACCTTGAAGATCCTGGGGTAAAGGTTGTCCTAGGACCTAGGGAGGGAAGGATAGGCAGTGAGCCCAGGCCAGTTGCAGTACACCTGGCTGGTCTCCTGAGTTCACTGGCGCCTGGGTTTGAACAGGGGTTGAAAGGACCAGGGTGGGTATGAGGGAACAGCACCTGGTGGAACAGTGCACCCCAAACTTACTTCTACCTCCTTCTTCCCCTCCAGATGGCAGCTACGATTGACATGAATTTCCAGAGTGATCTTTTGTCAATATTTGAAGAAAATCTTTTTTGAGATCACCTAGGTGACTTCTGCCTTTTTCTGGCAAAAATACTGACTCTCCATAGTGTTAGGGGCAGCAGTGGAAGCAGTAGCAGCGGCCAGAGATGTCTCTGGGCCTGGCTCTCCTGCATGCTATGCCCTGGGCAGGCCTGACGGGCAGCTGAGGATCACAGAGCCCATCTGCCTTACAGCCAGTCGGACAGACGTCCTACCACATGCCACCCCTCAGAGGACGTCAGTTCAGAGCACGCCTCAATATGAGTCAAGTGCCGGCTGGACCCAAGGCCTGCGTCCCCGCGTGCGGGGCAGAGGCCCTTCTCTGCGCCAAATGTCTACACAGTATACAAAGGACATTGTTGCTGCCGCCACCATGACTGGTTTCTGTCCCTGAGAACATGACGTTCGTGACGTCCTACCTGTTGGGAGTCTTTCACACCCCAGCCGTCGCTGCCCACTCCCACGAGGCCAGGGCAAGCCTGTGTGGACTGGAACGGCAAGGCACTGGCCCACCCCCTTGCTGGCACTGACTTTGCCTTGAATAGACCCTCTCCCCTCCCCCACAAGCCTTTAATTGAGAGTTGCTCTCTGTAATAAGTGTTCGCTTGTGCAAAAGGGAATAGTGCCATGGAAGTTTGTGTGTGTCCATGGCAATTCAGATAGAGGTGACTGTTCACATATATGGACAGGCCTCACCTGGGGAGTAAGGCCACCAACCAAAGTCAGTTCCTTCCCACCTGTGTTTCTGATTTTGTTTTGTTTTTTTCCTATATATATATATTTTTTTTGTTGAATTCTATTTTATTTTTAATTCTCTCTTCTCCTTCAGACACAGTGGCACTGCTTATCTCCAAAATGGTGTGATCGTCTCCTCATTGAGTGGCGGCTCCCACCGCGCTGTGGGTAGTGTGTGACCGTGGCTGTACTGTATAGTGAACATAGTTGGCATATCTTTGTTTGAAGTTTGTTGGTGACTCCACCAAACTGGTGTTTAAAAAAAGCAACAAAAAAACCAAAACAAAAACAAAAAAACTTCACAAAAAACCCGCACAAAACAGAATCCTGCTTGTATTCAGTTTCAAACTTTATTAATCTTATTTTTAATTATAAAACCAGAAAGCTGTAATTTTTTCCCCTCTCCCTCTATTTGTTGACTTCTTTGTTTTTGTTTGTTTTTTGTTTGTTTGTTTTTTTTAATGTCAAATCTGTTTTTACCAAGAAAGGGAGAGCCTGGGGATGAGGTGGGCCCCAGGCACTGGGGGTTTGCAGACTGAGGCAGAAGCTCCCCATCTAGCCCCTGGTTAGACCAGTGGGCTGCACCCTCCCCCCCTTTTTTTTTTAATTGGAGCCCTTGGTGAGGTTACATGTGCCATGAGAACCCACTCTACACCACAGTGCTGGTGCCTCGGTGTTGGCCAAACTCTGGAGTCACTGACTGGCTTGACCTTCATATGGTGAATATGCATTTGGTCTGTACTGATCATGGAATAAACACATCTCTCTTTTTTAATGCTGGTGTCTCCCTGACATTTCTTTGTGAACCAACTAGGTTTTCTAGTTTGCTTAGGCTAGGCCCAGGTCCCCAGGTACCTTTGCATAAGATTTACGAACAGTGACCACTGAGCCCCTCTCCACTGGCAGGTCCTTCCTTTCCTGGGCAGGAGTTGCTTGGGCTCAGTTTCCCCACAAACTGAAGCTGTAACAGGGAGCCAGAAACCCTGTCAATACCTGAACTAGATGGTGATGGGCTTCAATGATACCTTGACCAATATCCAGACTATACTCTGAGGGCGCTTCTCCATCTGGTCCCCTCTTCACACAAGGCTCTGGGCCACTTTTCCCACCATGCTTGCCTCTAACCTAACTTCTAATTTGATTTAAGCTCAGGGTTAACCAGATATTCTTAGGTAAGTGTACATTCCCTCCAAATAGGATCTCTGTATCCCCACATATCAACACATTTCTGCTGAGAAAGCCTCCAGATGGCTTTGCTGCCTTGTGCTCGCTCACCTGTTCACACATGCCCCAGCTACAAGGCATGGGTGGCGCCCAAGAACAGTCCCTAAGATGTAAGATAAATAATTATATGTATGCAGAGACAAGTTGAAATGTTTCTAGCACTGTTAATCTGTACCTTGGACCCCTCAACCAGAAAGGCCAAACCTCAGTGTAGGGCACAATTAGGGTACCCAGCCAGTGTTCACCTCCCTATCCTTAAGGTCCTATCCCCCTCCAAGTGTTTCATATATTACTGTGCAGGAACAACGGTGTTCTGTTCCTCTGAGGTTTCTACCACATCCCACTCATTTTCTCTCGTTGAGATGATTTCCCCATGCTGGGCCCCACTTTTGAGTTGGGGAAATGATTCATCTGTATGTTTTTGCTCAAGTTTTACATGACCTCCACACCTTCCTGATGGGTGTTCCTCTAACTGGGTTGTAATTAGAACTGGGATCTATTTAATTTCTGACCATTTTCAAATCCTTCTTACAGTCTTAGTCCTATACAAGAATAAGAGGTGTGTACAAGCCCCTAATGTACTGTATGCACGGGTTGCTTGGCCAATAATTATGTCAGTGAATCTTGTATTAAAATACTTTAGACATTTGTAGAAGGGAATTCGTAGACTTTTCACTTATATACTAAAGGGTTTTTTTTGTGCAGTTCTCATTGCAAAAATAAACATTTGTACTGAATATAAGTTACCCTCCTGTGATTACTGATGTGTTTTTGAGTGTAGAATTGGAAAATGGAGGTGAATTGGGGTTTAGAGACAAGATTGTATAGTATGGAGTTCAATGAAGGGAAGTTCTCAGATGCCTATCAGCCAAAGAGCCAAGTTGGAGGCTCAGGAGAGATCCTGGGAACACTTATGTGAGATAATTGATTTTATAGATTATTAAACCAAAGTTAGCTGGGTGTGGTGGTGGTTCACACTTAAATTGCAACACTCAGAAGGAGTGGAGGCAGGAAAAATGTGACTAGGTGGCCAGCCTGTTTCCCCTTCCCCCCAAAACAATACTAGTTAATCATGTGAGAAAAGGAAGAGGATGGTAAAGTCTAAGAACAATAAAGACAAGTGTAATTCTGCTCAAGTGCATTGTTTACTGAGGCCAAACAATGTGCATGGCCATTTGCCATGGGTTTAATCATCCTTGGGTAGAATAAATAATACTGTTTAGAGTCCTGTTTGATAAAGCGTGTAACAGTGGGAAGTGTAGAAAAGTGAGGAACCACGTCCAATAAATGATGAGAGTGACTTGATAAACTGGGCGGTTGTGCTCATTTTTAATGCCAGGCAGAGGCAGGTAGCTCTCCGAGAGTTCAGGGCCAGCCAGGTCTACAAGAGCTAGTTCCAGGACAGGCCCGGAAGCTACAGAGAAACCCTTTCTCAACCAAAAAATGAAAAAGTGACAATAGACAATGCTCCAAGATGGTAAATGTATAACTAGCCACTTAGAAGGGAGTGTGGCCCAGCTGGTAGCATGCTTGCCTAGCATGAAAGAGATTCTAGGTTCAGTTGCAGCATCACACAAGCCAGAGGTGATGATGCATCCCTGTAATTGTAACACTTGGGAACGAAAGCAGGGAGGATCAGAAGTTCCTGGTCATTTGCTAACGATGGGTTTGTAACCAGCTCTAGGGTTCATAGGACCGTGTCCCCTAAGAAGTAGTCACTTAGGCATCAGTGGCTTCTCAGGAGGCTAAAGCACAAGAATATTTTAAGATCCTGTCTCTGGGCGGTGGTGGCACACTCTGGAGGTAGAGGCAGGCAGATCTTTGTGAATTTGAGGCTACAGGGTGAGTTCCAGGACAGGCTCCAAAGCTACACAGAAAAACAAAAAGATCTTGTCTCAAAAATTTATACAGATGGCCTATACCTTATAATCTCATAAAGACAGAAGAGGAGGAGATTGTAGGCCATCCTAAAATACATAATTGCAAAAGTCTGGAGACAAAAAATAATAAATAGTAATTGCCCCCCTTTATTGGAAATAGATTCTTTTTCAGTAAAGGGTGGGGAATTCTGATTATAATTTTCCCTTCCTCCTAGTTTCGCCCCACCTCCCCTGTCCTGTATCCACTGCCTTTCTGTCTCTCATTAGAAAAGACCAGATTTCTAAAAGATTGAGGCAACCCAACAGAAGGAAAAGAGCCCCAAGAGCAGGCACAAGAATTGGAAACCCTGGTCTGGTGGTGCACACCTTTAAGCCCAGCACTTGGGAGGCAGAGGCAGGTGAATCCCTGTGAGTTTGAGGCCAGCCTGGTCTACAAGAGCTAGTTCCTGGACAGCTGGGACTGTTAAACAGGGAAACCCTGTCTCAAAAAAACAAAACAAAACAAAAGTCAGAGACCCAGCTGGGCTATGGTGGCCTTTAATCCCAGCAGTTGTGAGGCAAAGGCAGAGGAATCTATTAGTTCAAGGCCAGCCTGATCTACAAAGGAAGTTCTGGGCTACCTAGGCTCAAAAAACCAAACGAACAAGGAAAAAAAGTTCACACACAGAAGTCCCATAAAAATGCTAAGCTGAGCCGGGCGGTGGTGGCTCACGCCTTTAATCCCAGCACTCGGGAGGCAGAGGCAGGCGGATCTCTGCGAGTTCGAGACCAGCCTGGTCTACAAGAGCTAGTTCCAGGACAGGCTCCAAAGCTACAGAGAAACCCTGTCTCGAAAAACGAAAAAAAAAAAAAAAAAAAAAAAGCTAAGCTGAGAGCTATATACCTGGAAAATTTGGGCAAACCCATGCAGATCCTATGCTTCCTGCTTCAGATGAGAGCCTTGTTCTCCTGGTGTCCTCCATCCCCTCTAACTCCTCTTTCCACCTCCCCTTCAGGGGTTCCCTGAGGTCTGAGAGGAGGGATTTGATGGAGACCCCCCCGTTTAGAGCTGTATGTTCCAAGGGCTCTGTCTCCATGTGATGTCCATCTGTGGGTCTCTGCATCTGCTCCATGAGCTGCAGGAGGAAACTTCTCTGATGATACTGATAATAACTGAATAAGGCACTGATAGCCTGTAGAGTACCTTCCCACACCAGAGACACTAGAATATAGGGGTTAAGGCTCCATGTGAGCACCATCTCCGCTCAATGAGTTGTGTTATCCTCTGCCAAGGAGCCTCACTGTCGGTTTCAGAGAGCACCTCATTGTTTGGGGATTCCCATAGGACCCTCTTGACCAACAGCTCAATTAAGTCCCAATACTGGAACCCCCGTTTGGTGACAAGAGATGGCCAGCTGGGACTTTGTATCCCTATTATTAGGAGACCTCATTAGAATCACTTTATATTTTATGATGTTTTCACTGCACTAGGTTTCCATACCATCCCTTAAATTCCCAATTCCAGCTATTTCTCCCTCATTTCCTCTCTCAACACTTTCTCCTCCCCACCTGATCCTTCTGTTCCAATCCCCACATACCCCCATGTAAAATCTATTCTAAAATCCCTCACAGGGAGATTCATGTTTCCCCCTAGTTCCTTTCTCTATACCTAACCTCTCTGGGTCTACAGGTTGTAGGTTGGTTATCATTTATTTAATGGTTAATTTCCACATTTAAAATGAATTCATACCATATTTATCTTTCTAGGTCTGGGTTCCCTCAAGATGATTTTCCCGGTTCCATTCATTTGCCTACAAATTTTATGCCTGCAAATGTTTTTTAACGGCTGAGTAATAGCAATCAAGTTTTCTTTTAATTTTATTTTCGAGACAGGGTTTCTCTGTAGGTTTTGGTGCCTGGAACTAGCTCTTGTAGACCAGGCTGGCCTTGAACTCACAGAGATCCGCCTGCCTCTGCCTCCCGAGTGCTGGGATTAAAGGCATGTGCCACCGCCACCCGGCCAGCAATCAAGTTTTTTAAGGCTAAGGGTGAAGCTCCCTGCTGAAGTGCTTACCCTGCATGTGCAAAAGCTCTGGGCTCTGTCACTAGTACCACAGTAACAGAAGCAGCTACAGAAGTGCATCTTTCTAAATAGCCAGTATTTCTCTGATACCTAAATAACCACCAGAAAAAATATGAAATCTTGTCAGTGGCCTCAGTGTTGGATGAAGCACAGATTGATTGCTGCTTCTGTGTTGTCCTGAGTTGCTGCTAAGCCAGATATATGACTCCAGGCAAAATGACCTCATCCCCGAATTTCAGGTTCATAATCTAATGTGAGACTATGATAATGCTACCTACATGTACCAGGGTTTCTATAAGGGTTAAATAATGGGTGTTCCTAAAATAGTCAAGGATCTTGAGAAAGGTTGCAAAAGAAGCTAGCTTCTTGCTGAGATACTACTCATACCGGGTAATGCCCTGCTTCCTCTTTGAAGCAGAGCCCCAGTGACCCAGTCTGCCCAGGCTAGCTCCAGCTTCCAGTTCTCCGGGAGGCAGGGTCTGCCCATGGTTGTCACCTACAGAGCCTGCACCTCAACACCGGCTGTTTAACACCTAGGCCCCACCAGTCGTTTAGAAATCAATGGCCACTGCTATCCAATCACAGTCGTGTAGGAGTGGATCAAAGGACTTTCTAAACCAACGAAAGGAGAGGACACGGCGGGGTTGCGACCAGGTGAAGCACTGGTGGGTACATTCAGACCAGGTCAGAGGAATGTCGCTCCCTCTCGCTTGGGAAGTATTGGGAAGTACACGGGAGACTCCTGCTCACACCTGCCTGCTACTCCTAGCTATATTGCGTTGTCTGGCCTTCCGCTTCTGGATTTGTTTCACACTCATGTTTCCGGCCCCTTTCCAGGTCCAGAACAAACTTCAGTTCTTGGGTCTGGCCTTTACCCAAGCCAATAAGCCCAGCCTCTCTCTTTCTTCCAAATACTGACTCCGCCTAATTCCTCCTCCACCTTCATCAACCACGCCCTTCACCCTTTCGGGGCATCAGGACTAAACTGGGTCTACGCACCCTGGATATGCCACGCCCCTTCGCTCAAGGCTCCACCCACCTCACAGGGCGCTTGCCTCTGTTCCTCCAGGCTTCACCTCTCCTTTAGAGCCTTGCTAGTTGCTGGTTTTGTTTGTTTGTTTTTTGTTTGCTTTTTAATGTAGCCCTGACGCGTCTAGAACTTGCTAAGTAAGGCACCTGCCCTCGAACTCAGAGATCTGTCTGTTTCTGCTTCCCGAGGGCTGAGATTAAAGCACTGAGGGGTGCACGTGCTGCAGCATGAGGGTGGACAGAGGACAGCTTGTGAGAATCAGGTCTCTCCTTCCACTGTGTGGTTCCCTGGAATCAAACTTGGGTGACCCTTACCTGCTGGATCATCTCCAGGCTCTGGACACCACCGCCTGCTACGGGAATCATTTTAATCCCCTGTTCCTGTCTTAAACTCCATTCAAGATGTCCTAGGGCGCCGCCCACGGTCCCTCTCCCCCCCTCCCCCCGCAAGTTCCTTCCCAACCACAGAAACCAGGTTCTCTTAGGCTCCACCCCCTCATCCTTAAGTGTCTCATCCGGCCCAGGTAGTTCACCTGCCACTTCGGAGTGAGTCATGTGCGGTGGCAGTCTTTGCCCCAGCGGGTCACCTGCTTCCTCAGCGGGTCCCGCAGCGCCGGACAGCACAGTGGGATCTCAAAACAAAGGCGGTGGGTCCCCGGGGGCAGCACCCCCGGCTCAGTCTTCTGTCCAGGACTCTGTCGTCGTCCCCGAGCGCGAGGATATGCCGGAGTTTGTGGTGACGGCGCTCTTGGCGCCCTCCCGCCTCTCGCTGAAGTTGTTGCGAGCTTTAGTGATGAGCCTGGTGTATTTGGCTGCCTTGGTGGCTGCAGTCGTCTACAGCTGCATAGCGCTCACCAACGTTCTGTGCCGCCCCCGCCGGGGCTGTCGCGGCCGCCAGCGGTTGTCGGCGCCCGACTGCCTGAGAGACCCCACGCTGGGCCAGCATTGCTTTCTGACCCTTAGGGTGAGTGCCTCTTGGAGGCAGGTTTCGTGGGGTGGATGCAGAATGAAGAAAGGGGATTGAAACGTCGAATCCAAATCGATCTCGGTGGCTCATCTAGGAAGGAAGCTCCCTTACCTTCCTCAGTTCTTACTTAGATTGGGCCCTTCTGCAGAGTTCGGGTCTGCGGCTTCACTATGTCTCCGCCGGTCGTGGCAACGGGCCCCTCATGCTGTTTCTGCATGGCTTCCCAGAGAACTGGTACTTCTGGGTCCCTGGGTTCTGGTGCTCCCTGGACTAGGAAGAGTTCTGACCACGGGGTACTTAGGAAATGGGAACCAACCGGGTTGAGTAGGCGTGGGGGTGCAGAGCGTATGAAGTGGGGTGCAAAGGAATCTAGATGCTGGCCCAGGGGGCTGGTTATCCCTTTGAAGAGATTGAACAAGAGGGTTGCTGAAGGTGAGGTGGCCTTGGGCCTCTCTGCCTGGGATTCCATTTCCTTTCTAAGAAGTCCAGAGCAGAAATGTGGGGTGACTCAAGCGAGGTATCTGCCAGGTAAAGGAGGTACATCCTGCAGGCGGTTGACTCAACTCCTAACTCCCTCACCGGGCAGGTTCTCCTGGCGCTACCAGCTTCGAGAATTTCAGAGCCGTTTCCATGTGGTAGCTGTCGACCTGCGTGGTTATGGCCCCTCTGATGCTCCAAAGGATGTGGACTGTTATACCATTGACCTGCTGTTGGCTGATATCAAGGATATCATTCTAGGCCTGGGTATGAGTCAGTGCCCAACTCAAGAGAGGTCTCTCCTCTCCTGTACCCTCATCTCCACATCTTTGCTCCTTTTTGGACCCACTCCCACACTTCTGCCTCATCCCTACTACTTGTTCAATCTCTTCAATCTTACATCGTCATGTCTTCCAGGGTACTCCAAGTGCATCCTTGTGAGCCATGACTGGGGGGCTGTCCTTGCCTGGAATTTCTCCATCTACTTCCCGTCTCTAGTGGAGCGGATGGTCGTGGTCAGTGGACCTCCTATGTCGGTGTTCCAAGGTGCGTTGAGAGTGCTAGGATTTGCCTCAATGCCAGGGTACGTTTCTGGGACCTATCACCGTGTCAGGGGCTGAAACCAATGAGAGTACCCTCAGGAACAACCCACATTTTTTCTTTGAGCGCTTCCAGGTTGGAGGTGAGTCTAACAAAATGCTTTGGACTAGGGCTGGAGTATATGAACATTTGTTTAGTATATTAGAGGGCCTGGATGTAATCTCCAATGTTTTGAAAGAGAGAGAAGAAGGGAGGGAAAGAGAGAGAGAGAGGAAGGAGAGGACGCCCCAGTCAGGAGTGTTTCTGATTTTGTATTTTGTTTTATTTTACAGTATTTACACATATAAAAAGACAGATAACTTGTTGATAGAGCCGAAATCTAAGCATAAAATTAATCTAATCTTCCTATACACTTTCTACACTGTAGCAATTTTGTATATGAAGGAAGTTTGTGGAGCTGGCTATACTAACATACACCTATTACTGGCGGGGGTAGAGCTCAGCAGTGAAGAGCACTTGCTATTCAAAGAATCCAAGCGCACACCTTTAATCCCAGCACTCGGGAGGCAGAGGCAGGCAGATCTTTGAGTTCGAGGCCAGCCTGGTCTATGGAGCTAGTTCCAAGGGTATACAAAAATACCCAGTCTCAAAAAAACAAAAAAGAAAAAAATGGGGGGGGGATGAGAGTGGTCAACTTCTGCCTGCCAGTTACCTATGAGAAACTTGCAGGCGTCACTTTACAAGGCTCTTGAGCTTACAAAAGTGCTGTTAGCTTCATGCTCCAGCAGAGGGAAACTGAGGCAAAGGCAACAATATTGTCTCTTTTCTTCTCTCTCTCTTTCTTTCTTTTTCTGAGAAAGGAGTCACACTGTGTCTGTCGCCTTAGCTGGAATGGAGCTTGCTATATCTACCAGACTGGTCTCAGACTCATAGAGAGACATTTGCCTCTGCCTCCTGAATGCTGGACTCAATGCCTGTGCCTCTACACCCAGCATTGTCGTCTTTCTTTTGACATCAGAGACACCGCCAACTCATCAACCACACTACGACAGAATCATATGCCCTCTCTGGCCACCTAATGTCTTTTGTCACTTGGCCTTTATTGATTAGATGGTGTGTGTGGGGGTGGAGGGGAGGTAACAGAATCTAGCACGTCAAGATTGCTAATCACATACTACTCTACACTGAACTACACCCCATACCTTACCTGAAATAGCACTGGAATCTTTACTGTGCTTGGTATCTGTCTCCTTCTATCCCTTTCTGCAGGAGCCTGGTACACAGTAGGTGATCAATAAATATTTATTGGGTGAAGCAGGTGTTCAGGCCTAAGCAGGGGAAGCCTGCTAGTATCTCTGGGGGCACTCAGGAGCTGCAGAAGGAGGCACCCCATTCTTTTTTGTTTGTTTTTAGTTTTTCAAGACAGGGTTTTCTGTGTAGCCCTGGCTGTCCTGGAACTTGCTCTGTAGACCAGGCTGGCCTCGAACTCAGAGATCTACCTGGCTTTGCCTCCTGAGTGCTGGGATTAAAGGTGTGCATTACCACCGCCTGATTTCCCATTCTTCTTTTTTAAAGAGTTATTTTTGTTATCTTTCTCTGTTTCTCTCTCAGTATGTGTGTGTGCGTGCATGTATGTGTGTGTGTGTGTGTGTGTGTGTGTGTGTGTGTGTGTGTGTGTACGAGTGTCATGGAGGCCAGAAGAGGGCATTAGATTCCATGGAGCTAGAGTTACGGGCCACCCAATATGAGTACTAGGAAACAAACTTAGGGCCTCTGGAAAAGCAGCAAGCACTTCTCAACACTGAGCCATGGCTCCAGCTTTGCCTGTTCTGCAGCTGTAAAGATAGCTTGGCAGATCAGTACCTGGCCAGAGTGTTCGCAGTATCTGACTAGTATCTTCACAGACAGACCAGCAGTAGTGGTGCTCTAGACACCTGTGTGCCTGAGTTGGGTGCGTAAGGATATAGGATCACAGGGCTATCTAAAGCCCAGACCTCACATCTTTTATGTTCTTCCCAGAATATTCAATCCGTCACATTGGCCAGTTATTCCGATCAAACTACATGTTCCTGTTCCAGCTCCCCTGGCTGCCAGAGACGCTGTTGTCTTTGTCGGACTTTCAGGTGCAGTGAGGGCTGAGGTCTAGGAATGAGGGATAGCAGATTGGGGTTGAGAAGGCCGGAACTGAAACCAGAACTCCTACTGTGTACATCCAGATTCTAAAAGCCGTTTTCACGGACCACAAGACTGGCATCCCGCGTCTGACCCCTTGTGAACTCGAAGCTTTCCTTTATCACTTCTCACAACCTGGAGGCCTCACCGGGCCCCTCAACTACTATCGGAACCTGTTCAGGTAAGGCTACACCCAGGAGAGAAGCTCAGGAGAGTGCCACCCCCTCCCACGAAAAACTGAGGGTAGTCATTTTTCTGTCTGTCTTTCTTGGCCATAGGAACTTCCCCCTGGAGCCTCAGGAACTGTCCATGCCCACACTGCTGTTGTGGGGGGAGAAAGACCACACCTTACAGCAGGGGCTTGTGGGAGCCATTGGTAGTCGCTTTGTGCCAGGTCGGCTGGAAAGCCACATCCTGCCAGGCAGTGGGCATTGGATTCCACAGAGCCATCCTCAGGAGATGCATCAGTACATGTGGGCCTTCTTGCAAGACCTGCTGGACGAGTAGCCCCTGCTCCCCAGCCCAACAGATACATGATACATGCGGGATCATGTACCCACGTCCTTGTGTACCTGAGAGTCTGTGCAGTGTGTGCACAGAATGGACTCCCAGCTCACTCACAGCAAATGGCTCCTGCGTTGCACACAAAAAGCATCTATGGGTGCCCTGCCTCACACATAGCATGGGTGTTTGCATGCGTGAGAAACCATTTGGACTCTGGCCACCAAGAATGCTTCTCCCTTATGGAATTAGTTGATGGGACTCACCTTTCCAAAGTGTTCCTTCCTCAGTGGCTACACAAGCCCCAAATTCTAACCTTTCTATCTGGTTTTCCACCTCTAGTCTGCAGCTTAGGGCTTATTCAATACTGCATGCAATTTCTTTCTTTCTTCCTTCCTTCCTTCCTTCCTTCCTTCCTTCCTTCCTTTCTTTCTTTCTTTCTTTCTTTTTTTGAGACAGAATTTCTCTGTGTAGCCCTGGCTGTCCAGGAACTCACTTTGTAGAGCAGGCTGACCTTGAACTCAAACGTTTGCTTGCCTCTGCCTCTGGAGTGCTGGGATTAAAGGCATGCACCTCCACCACCGGTTGCATCCAATTTCTTCCTAACCTACAGTGATACTTCAATTTAAATGTTAATTAGCTAAAATGAAGTTTCATTTGCTATGAAAAATACAGTGTCTCTGGGAAGGTGACTTAGGGGTTAAGAATATTTGTTGCTCTTGAGGATATGAGTTCAATTCTCAGCACTCATATGGGGTTTCATAACCATCTGTAAATTCATATCCAAGGGATCTATACCCTCTTCTGGCATCCCTGAGCAACAGGCATGCACATAGTGCACATACATACATTCAAGAGAAACACTCATACACATAAAAAAATTCAATGAAGAAAATTTTTTTTTTTCAGGACAGGGTTTCTCTGTGAAGCCTTCACTGTCCTGGAACTCACTCTGTAGACCAGGCTGGCCTTGAACTCACAGACACCCATCTGTCTCTGCCTCCTGAGTGCTGGGATTAAAGGCATGTGCCACCACTGCCCAGCAAGAAATACATATTTTTAAAAATACAGTGCCTTGGTCACAACAACTGTGTTTTAACTGCCAAATCACCTAAGCACAGAAGGTGCTTTCAGTGATGGTATTACCGGTTTAAGAAAGATGTCTAGTTAGATGAGGGCACTTGCCACCAAGCCTGATGGTCTGAGTTCAATTGAATATGCACACAACCACATGCATACAAAATAAGTAAGTCAACTTTTACAAAGAAAGAGGAGCTTGTTGGACATAATGGTGCACCCCTGTAATTTCAACACTTGAAGAGCTGAGGTGGGAATATTGTTTTATTCAAGGCCATCCTGGGCTTCACAGCAGTACCATGCCTTAATAAATGAATAACGAGAGCTTTTCCCCTGCTGCTTTGGAGTTGTGGGGAGGTGGAGGGTAGGGTGTAATCAAGATTCGGCCTTGCCTGTAATCCATAACCCACTGTGTGCTGACATCCAGCTGCGATGAGCCTCTGCCAAGCTGGTGGAGATGCTTTGTGCTGAGCACCAGATCAACGTAATCAAGGTTGGTGACAACAAGACACTAGGGGAATGGGTAGGCCTCGAGACTGAGAGAGAGGGGAAGCCAGGTAAAGAGGTTGTTTGCAGTTGTGTAGTGGTCAAGGACTATGGCAAAGATTCTCAGGCCAAGGATGTCATTGATTTGTTTAAATGGAGGAAAAAATAAATACAACTTTTAGCTCATTTCCTCAAAAATAAACAAATAAATAAGAACAACAAAGAGTGAGGTGCCTCCCTGCCAGCTTCTTATCACCTCACGAAGAATGACTGCTTGTAAGAGAACAGGTGAGTGCTCCCACTTCTCTCCAGCTAATCCAGGGCGGCTCCCAATGATCCCCCTCTCTATCATGACCAAATTCAAGGCAGGTTAAATTCTCTCTTCTCATCCTGCCTCAGATCCTCAGGGAAATATCTCTGGGTTCTGTTAGAAAGCCTGGGATGCTAGACTTGCCACAAGAAGGGACCAGCTCACTGCGTGGCCATCTGGGAGCATGTGATGGTGCATGCCACTAGGCCTGATGACTTGATGACCTCAATCCCCGAGGCTCACACAACGGAAGGTCAGACCTGACTCTCACAACTTGTTCTCTGACCTCCACATGTGCATAAAGACATGCATGCACACACACACACACACTATATATATATGAAATATATATATATTATATATACACTATATATCATCTGGGATCTGAGGCCTCCAGCTCTTATTATCTTCTGTTCCAAATTGCCATTTTTTGTTATTCATAGCTGAGGCCAGTGTTGAGCTGGAGATTTTTTTTTTCCAAAGCCTCCTGACTACTGGGGTTACAGGTGTACGCTCTCATATATGACTTGGCCAAAATTCTGCTGAGTGTCTACAGGCCTGTGGACCCGACCTCCAAATGATGGGGTTACAAATGGAGGGTGAAGGTCGGGTATGGTGGGTGGTGCAAGCCTATAATCTCAGTAGAGTGGAGGCTGTGGAAAATGATCATAATTTCGAGGCCAAAAAGAGCTACAGAGTGAGCCTGAAATCAGCTTAGGCTACAGAACAAAACCCAGTCTTAGAAAAATAAAAGGATTACAGACCAAGTGTGAGGTGGACCACCGGCTCTAGAGTGGTCATAATAATCATGATATTATTTCTGTTGCCTAATTTTTTATAATTAATTAACTAATTAGCTGATGTATTTATTTAGAGACAGGGTCTCACTGTATAGCCTAGAATTTGCTATGTAGACTAGGCTGATTTGGAACTCACAGAGATCAGTTGCTTCTGGCTCACCAGTACTGGGATTAAAGGCATGTACTACCATGTTTAGCTGTTTATTATGTTGTTGTTGTTTATAATTTTTACTTATTCATTTTGAGACAGGATCTCGCCGTGTTGCCCTAGCTGGCCTCAAACCCACAAATATCTACCTGTCACTGCCTCCTAAGGACTGGGATAAAGGGCGTGTAACCCACTCTCTTTTTTTTAAAATTGCATTTTATTTATTTATTTCATGTGCATTTGTGTATGTGTGTGTGGAGGGGGTGTGTGTACATGGGATGTCAGAGGACATCTTGTAGGAACTGGTTATTTCTGACTGTTAGGTGGGTCCTGGAACCAGAATGCAGATCATCAGACTTGGTGATCAGGCATCTTTACCCACCCAACTATCCTACCTGCCTGCCTTCTTGTTTTTAAAATTATATTTATTTAGTTATTTGTTTATTTATTGTGTGTGTGGCGCTAGAGCTACAATGCTCGTTGAGGAAGTCAGAAGTCAGCTTGCAAAAGTTCCTACCCTCCTTCTACTGTGTGGGTCCCAGGGATTAAGTCAGGACATCAGGGGCTGGAGAGATGGCTCAGTGGTTTTTAACCACTTAACATTGCCTGTTCTTCCAAAGGTCCTGAGTTCAATTCCCGGCAACCACATGATGGCTCACAACCCCCTGTAATGAGGTCTGGTGCCCTCTTCTGGCCTGCAGACATATACACAGACAGAATATTGGACACATAATAAATAAACATCTTTAAAAAAAAAGTCAGGACATCAGGTTTGGCAGCAAGCACCTTTACCAGATGCGCTATCCTGCGGGTCCCCACTGCCCTGGCTTTTGCTCATCCTCTGGAAACAATATCACTTGTAGCATGAGGGCTTGGGAAACTTGGAAAAATGCTTTCTATTTTGGAAATGAGCCTGCCTTACCAGAGCCCCCTGTACTGGCCACCATTCTCGATCCTCCCTTGCCCCAAAGAGACATGCTTATACCGACTCCCGCCACTGTTGTCAGTTGTGAGTCATAGAATGGACCATCTTGGAATTCTGGAGTTCACAGACTGGGAGGGAATAAGAGGCTATGTCGGTGAGTGACAGAATTCAGATAAGGCCTCCCTGAGGAGCCACAGTCCTCGAGGGGGCGGGCCTGGATGAACTTTTCCCAGGAATGGGCAACAGTTCCTAGGAAGGTCTGAGAAGGGAATGAGCTCTGGACATTGGAACAACAGGAGGCTCGTCACTCCCAGACCATCAGGGGCTGCAAGCAGACTGATTGTCAAAGAAAGCCGAGCGATTTTTTTTTTCCCCGCAGAGGAGGTACATGGCTTGCATTTTGAAGAGCTGCCTGTGGCGGCTGGACGGTTCATGCAAGAATGAGCAGGGGGAACAGGAAAGGACTTTCTCAGACTGCAGAGCGGGGACCCTTAGGGCCCGGCCTACACACACTATAGAGTGGAACCAAGGCCTGCCTCCCTGCAGGTCAGGAGGAGGGGCTCTCAGAGCCATGAGTGGAGGTCTGGGACGAGAAAAGAGAAAATCTGTAGGCTGGATGAGAATCGATACCAAGGTGGAGGGTCCACTGATGGTTGCCAGGGCGACGGGAGAAGGGTTGATGGTTGACCAGAACGAGGTAGCGGTTGTCTGGGTGACTAGAGAGGCCCAGGCAAAGGCTGACCGGAGGCCTTGGACAGTTGCTGGGACGGTTGCCAGGGTAACCAGAAAGCTCTGCCTTCCGTCAGTCTCCCAATTGCAGAGAGGGAGTGGGAGCCTGGCAGAGGAAAGGTCTTCTAAAGTGGGGATCATATTCATTGGTCAGAGTCCTTGACCAAGGTTGGTCTTCCCCAGCCTGAGTCAATCAATTGGGGATGCAGTTTTTTTCTGACCTGGGGACCTAGCGTAAACATCGCTTTGGGCGGGAGTGGAGGGCTGGGTTCCAAACCAGGTTCTCTAAGCCCTCGCCTTCAGCCCCCTTTCCACCATCCATCCATCCATCCATCCATCCACTCACTCGTCCAATCATTCATTCATTTGTTCATCAGTTCATGCCTCTCTGGTCGAACATTGTCAATCAGAGGAGACAAAGCTAGACAGGGACAGAGACGCGGCAAGAATGTGATCAGGCCTCATGGAGTAAGGAACCGAGCAGGGGAAGTGACCTGGTAGGAGGAAGCGAAGGAAGATTGCCTGGAAGGGACCAGTTTAAGAGTGGAACGTTGGGGAGAAACGTGGTCCACCTTAAGTAAGGCCCTCACCCTTGCTGATTTATCGTTTCTTCCATTCTTCAGGCCGGTGTGGGCTAAAACGACACAGGATTGTAAGAAACTTCAAACTACCAGCCAGGAAGAAGATCGGACAAATTTGTGCGTGGAACCTTATTTGGGGGCGAGTAAGGGGGTCAGATAGAGTGGAGGCAGAGACAGAGAGGGTGAGGCAGGCTGAACTGAGATGACCGTGGTTAAGTCTAGGCAAAGGGAGACGCAGATGTACTGGGAAGGCACTGAGTCAGATTAGAGGCGTGTCTAATCTAAGAGCGCTGGATTCTTGGGACAGGGTTCTAGAGACATCTTATGGGTTCAAGGACAGAGATAGCCTTAGCATGCACAGAGGGAGGATGAGGTGGTGAAATACTGGAGCTGGGACATCTTCCCAGAGCAAAGAGGGCCCCAGTATCTAGGGAGAGAGAAAGAATCAGGCTAGTGTGCACGTTCCCCCATCCCAGCTATGAAAGCAAGACAAAGATGTCAAAAGAAGCCTGGTATAGACTGTGGTTTCAAAAGATGCTGAGCGATGGAGGGTGAGGACCAAGTATGCAGACTCCTTTGGTTCCAGAGAGCTGTTTTCCCCCATATTGAGAAGGAGGAAATCTGGACAGAGCTGGGTACCCTGAGGGAGGCTAAGCAGGGATGGGGGTAGGGAGTGGGGGAGGGTGGAGTGTGGGGTGGGGAGCTGACCAGAGGCCTTGGAACCTTCCTGTACCGAGTAGGTAGGCAGAGGATGGGGAAACATTGGGAGCCTCTGATGAGGCATGGGAAAGAAAATATGTCTTCAGAGCCTAGAAACAGGCGTTTATGTACACGGGCCAGCTGAAGTGATCTGAATTGGGAAGGACCCAAGAACTAATGTCTTTCTCTCTTCCAAAATCATCTTCTGTCAGTGCCTCCCTTTGTCCAAGCCTACAGAAAAGGTAAAACAGACAAGGGAAGGAAAGAGATGGGCAGGTCTGGGAGTTGAGAGATGAGCATTGGCTATTGTTAAGGAGGAGGGAGTAATTTATTCTATAGCCTTTTCCTGTGTATTTTATTTTTATTGTGTGTGTGTGTGCGCGCACGTGCATATGGATGCATTCATGGCATTAATATGAAGGTCAGAGGACAGCTTTGTAAAATGGGTTCTCTCTGTCCACGTTTATGTGAGCTCTGGGGATTGAACCCGTGAAGTCAGGCTTGTGCAGGAAGCGTCTTTGGCTGCTGAGCCACCATCTTGCCAGTCCTTCACTTTTTAATTTTGCCTTTTATTTACTTATTTATTATCTATCTATCTATCTATCTATCTATTTTGCTTCTCGCATCAGGATCTCTCTATGTAGCTTGTTCAGAGCACTCTTGAATTTTCTCTGTAGCTTAACCTGGCCTCAAACTCTCAGCCTCCACTTCCCAAGCTCAGGGGGTCACAAACATGCACACCATGTCCAGCTCCTCTAGGCTTTTTGAAGAATAAATAAATATTCATTTCATTTTTATGTGTCTGTTTGAGTTTATGCATAGTTGTGTCCATTTATGTGCACTTCATATGTGTGGACTTTAAAGAATTGTATCCTTTCTCTGAGTTTGAGTACAACGTGGTGTGCAGAGTGAGTTCCAGGACAGCCAGGGACACATAGAAAAACTCTGTCTCAAAAAACAAATAGCCGGGTGGTGGTGGCACATGCCTTTAATCCCAGCACTCAGGAGGCAGAGGCAGGCGGATCTCTGTGAGTTCAAGACCAGCCTGGTCACAAGAGCTAATTCCAGGACAGGCTCCAAAGCTACAGAGAAACCCTGTCTCAAAAAACAAAACAAAACAAAAAACAAAAAACAAAAAACCAAACATACAAATAAATAAAAAACCAACAAACAAAGCAAAAATTGTATCCTTTAGTGTCTGGAGTGGTTAAGAGCATGCATTACTCTTTTAGAGTATCTGAGTTTGATTCCCAGTACCCATGTCAAAAAGCCACACCTTCTAATGGTGTCACTCCCTTTGGGGGCCACTTTCTTTCAAACCCCCACAGTCCTGAGGATGTACTCATTACTAGTCCTGCCTTCTGATTGGTTCAGTTGACAGTTTGTTAGGACTAAGGAGGGGTACCTAGTGACAGAGCCCTTGCCAAGTCTGTGTGCAGCCTTGGGTTCTAGCTCCAGCAGCCTACTAAATAAGACAATTATTTTACCTCCTGAGTGCCAGGCTGTATAGTAGTCAGTGGAGCTTCAGCACAGAGCAAGGCCAGGAACCCACAGAGCCCAGCTAAGCAGGATCACGTAGAAGATGGGGGCCTCTGATGGAGAAGGCTGCTGTAGCAAGAGCATGGGGGTCCCCTGAGAGAAAAGAAGATGGAATTTTTTATAATGATCTACTCAGCCTCTCACTAACATTCTCCAATGGTTTCCATTGTACTTGGCATAGAATCTCAGTAGCTTTGACCTCTTGGAGCTCAGCTTTCTCGTTCCCTTGCTATCTCTACCCCAGAGCCCCTGCCTCCTTCTTCGACCAGAAATGCCTATTTCCTGCTCCCTCTCCCTGGGATAACTTTCCCCAGGCTGCTGGCCTCCCAAGTTCACTTGCTCTTTAAACTTTTCCTTTAATTCTCCCTCTTCAGCAAGTCCTCTTCACGCCATCTGTCTCCCTTCCTTGTGCCACATTTAACCATCACATCTCAATAGGGTTTTGTTTTGTTGTTTTCTTTTCCCCTCTAGGTACTAAGAATTGAACTTAAGGCCTCACAAATGCCAGGCAAATCTGCTACTGAGCTATATGCCACACCTTTTAATTTTGAAACAGGGTCTTATTAAACTGTCCAGGTTAGCCTTCCCAGTGCTGGGACTTCAGGTATGCATCAGCATGGAACTATGCATCACCTGGAACTGGAGTTGTAGGCGGTTGTGAGCTACCACATACGGGGTAGGAACTGAACTCAGGTTCTCTGCAAGAGCAGCATATACTATTAACTGCTGAGCCATTCCCCCATGCTCCCTCTGATTTTTTTTTTTTAAGGTAGGGTCTCATTTGGCTGTCCTGTCCTGGAACTTTATGTAGACCAGGCTGGCCTTGAACTCACAGACATCTGCCTGCTTCTGCTTCTGAAGTGCTGGAACTAAAGGTGTGAGCCACCATCATGTGAGGCTCCTTTTTTTTTATATTTACATTTTGGGGATCAAACCCAAGGCCCCATTTATGCTAGGCAATCCTATACCTCTGACCCACATTCCTAGCTGTTTGTTATTTGGTTGTGTGTGGGTTAGTTATCAACTTTACACAAACTAGGGTTATCGTGGAAGGGGAAGCGCAATTTAGAAAATGCCTCCATCGGATTGACCTAAGGGCAAGCCTGTAAGTCATTTTCTTGATTAATGATTGACGTGGATAGGAGGGCTCAGCCCATTGTGGGAGGTTCCATCCCTGGTCAGCTGGTCTTAAGTTGTAGAGAAAAGCAGGCCCAGCAAGCCATGTGGAGCAAGGCAGTAAGCAGCACCCTCTGTGACTTCTTCATTTCCTTGCCTCCAGGTTCTTGCCTTGGCTTTCTTGATGGATGGGCTGTGCTATGAGATGAAATAAACCCTTGCCTCCCAAGTTGCTTTTGGTTTTGATATTTTATCACATCAGTAGAAAGCAAAGTAAGATAGGATTCTTGGTGGTAGTGTTTTTGATACAGGGTATCACTCTGTAGGCCAGGCTGCTCTTGAATTTACAATCCTCCTGCTTCACCTGAGTGCCATGGTTACAGGCATCTACCACTATGCCCAACATCATTTATTGTTTGTTTGTGTCTGTCATCTTTCATCAGAGAACTGGCTGTGACTTCGGCCACCTCCATCTACAACAGGGCCTGGCACCAAGTAGGTTATTTGTCAGGCTGGATGTGCTACTTGGAATCCTAGTACTTAGAAGGCTGAGGGAAGGAGGATTTCATGTTCAAGTCCAGTTTGGGTTACATATCAAGACTTTGTATCAAAAAACAAATGGGGCAGGCCTGTCAATGGTGGCACACACCTTTAATCCCAGCACTTGGGAGGCAGAGGCAGGTGGATCTCTGTGAGTTTGAGGCCAGCCTGGTGTACAGAGTGAGTTCCAGGACAGTTAAACTTGTCACACAGAGAAACCTTGTCTCTTAAAAAAAAAAAAAAACAAACAAACCAGAAAACAAAGAAAAACAAACGCCAAGAAAACAGGGCTCGGTGTGTAGCTCAGTTGATACCGTGTTTGCTTAGCATATATAACACCTTGGGTTCGATTTCCAATGCTGCATAGAATGTTGTATACCCACAATCCCAGCAGTTGGGTGGTAGAGGCAGGAGGATCAGGAAATCAAAGTCACCTTTGACTATCTAGTGAATTAGTGAGTGACTTCAAGTCCTGTCTAGAATACCTGAGAACCTGTCTCAAAAATCAATAGAGAGCTGGTAGGGTGGCTCGACAAGTAGATATACTTGCCACCAACCTGAGGACCTGGGTCTATCCCTAGATCTATATGACAGGAGAGAACCAGCTTCTACAAGGTGTCCTTTGACCTCCACAAACATGTGGTATACATGCTATACAGGCATGCACACACACATACACATCAATAATGCATTAATGTAATTAAGGAGGCCAAAGAGATGGTTCAGTGGTTAAGAGCACTGGCTGTTCTTCTATAGGACCCAGGTTCATTTCCCACGGCAGCTCACAGTTCCAGTCCTAGGGGATCCCTTGTTTTTGTGTAGCTTTTGGCTTTGTGGCTTTTTGAATGTACATGCAGTCAAAACACACATGGCAAATAGAAAAATAAAAGTAAAAAATTTAAGTGTAATTTGAAAGAAAAAGGACAAGTAAGTAAACACAATTTAGTGAAAGAATGAAGAAAAGGTAGAGTATTGGGATGACCCCCCAGGTGAAGAGCTGTCCTGGGCGTGAGACTGGTGGTTCCGGCCCTGGAGACAGCCTGTCAAAGGCTCAAAAGGCTGCCAGGCAGGGAGATGAAGCTGCTAAGGAGAGTGGCCATGCCTCTCTAGGCAGTTTGGTAGTTCAGGCATCAGAGGATCTCAGGGAGGCTGTGTCAGCAGGCCCGGCTGGATCCCCAGCTCACAAGTCCTGGAGTTTAGCCTTGCCACACATATCCAGGGAGCCCTTGCCTTTCTCCATGGCAGTGGTAGGTGTGCGATGGAAGGATCTCACCGCAGATTCAACACAGAGGGCGCTTCTCGGACGAAAAGCTAAGGGCATGTTCTCAGGTTCCTAGTCAGTGTGCCTACAGCTGTGTCTTGGCCTGGTCCCACGTCCCAAATCCCCGGGGACTGAGCTCATGGACGAGAAATGTAGTCCCTAGCCAAGGCGGCCAGCAGGGTCAAGGGAGGAGGCGCTTGCCCATCCACACCACACAGGTCTGAGCAGCCAAAGGCTGCAAAGCTGTGGGAACGGCCACTGTGCCACTCCTGTGCCCTTGGGACCCTGGAATCTTGAGCAATTCTTCCACCATAGCAGGAGAAAGGCAACGAGGATCTGAAGCAGATGGAAATCCTCTTTTTGTTCAATTCCTGTTTTGTGGCCGCATCTTCCTTTGGTCTCCACTCTCACATGTCAGCTTCGCCGTTGTGTGCACAATTTCCTATCTAACAGGAGCCCCTGGATCAACAAATTCCCTGGGTGCTTTTTGTGCTGGACATCTCAGCACTCTCTAGAGCGTCCATTCTGAGAAAAAGCTTCCATTCAGATGGCTCGGGAGAGAACAAGGCCTACCCGAGGGCTCTGGCTTTGCTCTCCTCTACACGCAGACCCTTCTCTGGATTCCACGATCACTTGGTTCTGAAGAGTGTGGTCTGGAACCACCATGACGAGTTTTACAGGCATCCTAACCCCTCCCGTCGCTTCCTAGGTTACCAAACCCTGCCCTATAACCCCCCCTCCGTCCCTGTACTCATTCGCTGTTGGGGGCTCTTGGGAGTCTCATCTTTCATCGGAAACTCAGGAAACCCTCAATTTCCTGTGGGAGGGTCGTGGCTACAGAGGGAGAAATAGACACCTCCCGCCTCTTCTGAACAAGGCTGAATCATGGGGACAGCTAAGGGATTGGGAGAAGACCTCAACTCGAGGGGAGGAAGGGCTTCCTGGAGAGGAATCCCTTTCTTTTTTCATTTCCTTTATATCTTTAAGATGTGTATTCATCTTGTAGGGAGAGGGGTGTGAGTTCGGAGGTCAGATAATGACTTGCTAGAGTCGGTTGTTTCCTAACACCTGGGGCCCAGGAGTTGAATTCCAGATTAGCAGGCTTGGTGTTGAGCACCTTCAGTCATTTATGGATTCATTTCAATTCTGAGACCTGGTCATACTATTCAGTCCTGGGCTGGTCAGGAATTTGATATGAGCACTTATGAGGCCTTGCTCAAACTCATAGAGATCCACCTACCTCTACCTGTCAAGGACTGGATTAAAGGCCATGCCACCATGACCAGTTTCAATTTCTTTTTAAATTAAATGTATTTATTTATTTGTGTGTATATGCGTGAGACTTTTTTTTTTTTTTTTTGAGACAGGGTTTCTCAGAGAGCCTGTCCTGGAACTCTGCCTCCCGAGTGCTAGGATTAAGGATGTGTGCCACCACCGCCCAGCTGCGTGAGACATTTTATTTTTTATTTTTTTAATATTTATTTATTTATTATGTATACAATATTCTGTCTGTGTGTATGTCTGTAGGCCAGAAGAGAGAACCAGACCTCATTACAGATGGTTGTGAGCCACCATGTGGTTGCTGGGAATTGAACTCAGGACCTCTGGAAGAGCAGTCAGTGCTCTTAACCTCTGAGCCATCTCTCCAGCCCCCAATTAATTAATATTTTATGTATGAGTGCTCTGCATGCCAGAAGAGGGCATTGGATTCTATTATAGATGGTTGTGAGCCAGCATGTGGTGCTGGGAATTGAATTCAGGATCTCTGGAAGAGCATCCAGTGCTCTCAACCACTCTCATGAGAGCCATCTCTCCAGTCCCTAAGATTTATTTTTTAATGATTTTATTTTACATATGTGGGTGGTGTTTTGCCTGCACGTATGTCTCTTGAAGGCTGGCGATGCCTTCAAGAGGCCAGAAGAGGGTGTGAGACACCCCTGGAACTGGTGTTACAGATGGTTGTTATGTATGCTGGGGATTGAACCCAGGTCCTCTTGGGAGCAACCAGTGCTCTTAACCACCAAGGAGAGTGGTAGGAGGGTGTCAGGTACAGGAAAGGGAAAATGTCAGAGAGGGTCCAGCATGGGCGTAGGGTGGCATGTGTGAGAAATAACAAATCATGCCTGAGTTACGGAGGTGCTACACACACACACACACTCTCTCTCACACTCTCTCACACATTTTCTCTCTCTCACACACATACATTCACTTACTTTCTCTCACACACTCACACACATTCTCTCACACACTCACACACACATACACACACTCACACACACACTCTCACACACATGAATGTATACATTCATATATAGAAAATAAAAGTAAACAAAAATCTCAAAAAATTAATTTAAAAAAGAGAGTGAGAACTAAGTGTACAGTGTTGGTACTTGTAATCCTAGCACTCAGGAGAAGGCAGGGGAGGAAAGAGTGCATGTGTGTATGAACCATGTATGTGATTCCCCAGAGGCCAGAAGAGGGTATTGGATTCTCTGGAACTGGAGTTACAGATGATTGTGAACCACTATGTGGATGCTGGAACTCAAACCTGGATCCTCTGAAAGAGCAGTCAGTGCTCTTAACCACTGAGCCATTTCTCTAGCTTCACATTTTGTAATTGTTAGGAATGATTTGTCATTTCTGACACATGCCATCCTATGTCCATGTTGGAGCCTCACTGATATTTCTTCCCATTCTCCATTCCTGGACCTGGTGTCCTTAGTTCCATGTGGCTGGCTAAGAATCAACCTAGGGCTGTGGCCAGTAGCCATGTTGCTGCCAGGAGCTTCTTCTGCCATGGCACCAATGACCGCAGACTCATGCCTGAGACACTGAAGGCTTCTGTGATAACATCCGCACCTCCAAAAAGAAAAAAAGAAATAGCCTGTACAGGAAGCTATTGAAGAGAGTCCTTAAAGACTGTGGCAGAGCATCGGCCGGTGGTGGCACATGCTTTAATTCCAGCACTTGAGAGGCAGAGGCAGGTGGATCTCTGTGAGTTCGAGACCAGCCTGGGCTACAAGAGTTAGTTCTAGGACAGGCTCCAAGACTACAGAGAAACCCTGTCTCGAAAAACCAAACCAAACTAAAACAAAACAAAAAACTGTGACAAATTCTGAAGTGTAGCTCTTCACACTGGATGTGGAAGGGCTCCGTTTTCTTTAAGGACCTGGCCACTGGGAGTTTGACCATGCTCCAGTGAGTATAAGGGCAACACAAGTTAGATTTGGTGTTTTCTTTTGGAGGGGAGAAGGGCACAGGAATGGGCAAGTGAATGTGATTGGGGTGCATTGTACAAAATTCCCGAATAATTAATAAAAATATTACATTGGGGAAAAATAAAAGCATTTGTTGTTAGTTCCTGCTTGGAGAGGAAGCTAAAGGGTCCTCCCATCCCTGACAGAGAGAAAAGTCTGGGCCAGGACTAGAAAACTACAGGCCTGCTGGTTGAAGAAACAGTTTGACATAGGATAGTGATAGGGTTTTTAAGAGTTATGGCTTTAATGCCAGACCTAGTGACCTGAGTTTGATGCCCAGAACCCACATAGTAGAAAGAGAGGACTGACTTGCAGGTTGTTCTTTGACACATACACATGTGGCAAATGCATATGCATCACATGTCTTATACACAAAATAAATAAAATGCAAATCAGGCAGTGCTGGCCATGCCTTTAATCCCAACACTCGGGAGGCAGAGGCAGGTGGATCTCTGTGAGTTCGAGGCCAGCCTGATCTACAGAGTGAGTTCTAGAACAGCCAGGGCTGTTACATAGAGAAACCCCATCTCAAAAAATAAAATAAAATAAAATAAAAAACCCAAAAAACCAAAAACGAACAAATAAATCAATAAATGCATTTTTAGATTTATTTTTTGTTAATGTTGATCATGTATGTGTCTGTACAGATTTATACACAAAAGTACAATTGTCTTTGGAGGCAAAAGGAGTCAGATTCTCTAGAGTTGGAGCTACAGGCAGTTGTGAGCAGTCCAACATGGGCTATGGGAATCCAACTCAGGTCTCTAGAACAGTAGTGCTCTTAACCCCTGAGCC
>JAQHUG010000443.1:328497-344417 GCA_028555095.1 Dicrostonyx torquatus | reverse complement strand
CCAGATCTGAGTTCTTAACGCTAAGGAAGTAGCTCATTGGTACAACCAGTTGCCTCGCATGCACCAGGTCCTGGGTTCCATCTTCGGAACTGCAAAACCAAACCTAATGACAAAGCAGGCAGAGCAGCGTGCACCTTCGATCCCAGTACTTGGGAGACAGAGGCAGATGCGCCTCTGTGAGTTCAAAGCCAGGCTAGTCTACTGAGTGAGTTCCAGGACAGCCAGGACTACAGTCTCAAAACACCAAAACCAAACAAAAATCTAATGGAAGCAACAGGGCTGGTGAGATGGCTCAGTGGGTAAAGGTACTTGCCAGGCAAATTGGTGACCTGATATTAATCCTCAGAACCCACACAAAGGAAGGGGAGAACCTATGTCACTAAGCTATCCTCTGACTCCACACTCGAGCCGTGGAGTACAGGAACACACACATACACACCACAAGCACGCCCGCACCCACTCACGCACGCACACTCATGCATGTACGCACACACACACACACACTACTAAAACTACAATAAACTTAGCTCTTTTACAGAGCATCCATGAAATCATGATTGTTGTCAAAGTTGTCCTGCTTCACCCGTAAGCTCGGCAGGTAGCTCTTCTCCCACACAAGGGATACACCTGGGAGGGGTCATGGACGCATCCTGGAGGTCAGCTCTGACACCAGCTCTGGTCAGTCATTTAGCTTTCCCTCTGTGTCCTCCTGCTTTCCTTTCTCATTACATTCTCTCTCAGTCTTCCTCACCTGCTCCTTCTGCAGTTGTTAAGGATTGTCTAAAGGAACTGAGGGAACTTGTATAGTAAAGCTCTTGCTTAGCTCATGTGAGGCCTTGAGTTCATACCTACCAAATAGATAAATAAGTAAACATCATCTAAAGGAATCTGGGCTGTATGTTTATGGCAACTGAAGCAGGAAGATCATTCAATTTTAAAAAATTTATTTATTTATTATGTATACAGCATTCTCAGTATTCTGTCTGCATGTATACCTACAGGCCAGAAGAAGGCACCAGATCTCATTACATATGGTTGTGAGCCACCATGTGGTTTCTGGTAATTGAACTCAGGACCTTTAGAAAGGCAGGCAGTGCTCTTAACCACTGAGCCATCTCTCCAGCCTGATTATTCAATCTTTAAAAATGTTTTAAATATTTGTTTGGGATGGGTGTGTGTTTGTATACATATAGGTATGTGGTGGTTTGAATAGGTATGGCCCCCATCCCATAGACTCATGTGTTTGAATATTTGGCTCATAGGCCATGCACTATTAGGAGGTGTGACCTGGTTGGAGAAGATGTGGCCTAGTTGGAGGAAGTGAGTCACTAGGGGTGCGCTTTGAGGTCTCATATGCTCAAGCTATACCCAGTGTGGGACATACAGTTCACTTCCTATTGCCTTCGGATCAAGCTGTAGAATCTCTGCTCCTTCTCTAGCACCATGTCTGCCTACAAGCTGCCATGCCTCCACCCATGATGATAACAGACTAAACTTCTGAAACTGTAAACCAGTCCCAATTCAATATTTTTAGAACATTAATTAGAATAATAATAAGAACAACAGAAGCCTAACTAAGATGGTGAATTTGTAGAGATCAGAGGACAGCTTACAGGAGTCACTCTCTCCTTCCACCATGTGGCTCCCAGGGACAAGCCATCTTACTAGGGCACCTTTTTCTTTTTTGAGACAGCATCTCAGGTAGCCTAAGCTGTCCTGGGACTCTCTACGTAGCTGGAGATTACCTTGGGTGTCTAGTCCTCAAACCATCACTTCTAATGTGCTGTGATTACAGGCACGTGCTACTGTGACTGCTTTTTGTTTTTAAACTGTGGTGTTGGGGATCCAACCCAGGGTTTTGTGTACAATAAGCTAGCACTGCTTATTATTATTGAATGATTAAACTACATTCCCGGCCTTGGAAGAGCATTTGAGCACAGCAAATCAAGATCAGCATGGCAATGTAGTAAGTCTTTCTCTCCATCTCAAAACAAGATCTACACACACACACACACACACACACACACACACACACACACTAATAAAATAAAAAATGTAGTTGATGATGTAACTCAGTAGAAGGCACTAGTCTGGCAAATATAAGGTCTTTTGGTAGATCGCCAGAACTTCCAAATTCTAAGTGAAAAAGAAAAGCCATGGTGTGGTGTGGTGGTGCATGCCTTTAATCCCAGCAGTGAGGATGCAAAGGGTAGGCAGCTCTCTATGGGGTCTAGGTCAGCTGGCCTACATAGTGAGTTCCAGGCAACCCAATGGTACATATTGATACCTTGTCTCATCTCACAGCCACAAAAAAAGAAAAGCCAGCCAGAAAGTTCAGGATTCCATTTATATGGAATACTGGGGGTGGGGAGGGCCAAGAGAGAAGGCTCAGAACCAAAGCTGATGACCTGCATTTGATCCAAGTCCACCTGGTGGAAGAGGAGAATTGACGCCTGCAAGTTGTCCTTTGACCTCCGTTCAGATACTGTTTAATAAATTAATAAATAATTTTATTAATAAATAAATTTATAGAAATGTATAAGTATCCAGAGCAAGCAATGCCATAGATAAAGAAAGCAGATTCATAATTGTCAGTAACTGATGATAAGGAGAGGAGGAGTGGCTCTTGATAGGAGCAAGATCCTTTCTCCAGGATAATGGAAAGTTGTGGAGCCAGAGAGGTGAAAATTAACTCAAATCTTTGAAAATTTATTAAGTGACACTGAATTGTTAACAATAGAATAGCAAATAGGTAAATTTATGTAATGTAAATTATAGCTCAACTTAAAAAAATCGAGAATCAGGTGTGGTGGTACACATTTTTAGTATCAGCACTTAGGAGGCTGAAACAAGAGGGTCTTTGTGAGTTTGAAGCCAGACTGATCTACACAGCTAGTTCCAGGCCAGCCAGGGCTGTGTAGTAAGATCCTATATAAAAAAACCAAAGCAGCCAGGCAGTGGTGGCATGTGCATTTAATTCCAGCACTCAGGAGGTAGAGACAGAGCAAGCTGGCCTCAAACTCATAAACCAAGCATGGAAGCACACACCTGTAATCCCAGCACTGGGGAGGCAGAGGCAGAAAGAGTGGGACTTCCAGGTCATTCTGGACACACAATAGGTTCAAGGCCAGCCTGGGTTGCCCTAGACTGCCTAGAAAGGAGCTGCAGTGAAAGCAGGAAAACAGCAGATTGGGCCTGAAAGATGGTTCCGTTAAGAGAGCTTGCTGCATAGTTGTGAGCATTAGATTCTAGATCCCAGCTCTCATGTAACAAGCTGGGTATTCCACAAATGCCCATAACTCCAGCTTTGGGGGATCCAGCGCTCGTTCCTGATCTCTGCATGCACACACACACACACACACACACACACACACACATTAAAGACAGGGTTTCCTATGTAGCCCTGGCTGTCCTGGAACTTGCTTTGTAGACCAGGCTGGCCTCAAACTCACAGAGATTCTCCTGCCTCTGCCTCAAGAGAATGTGTGTGATATGAAATCCTGCCCAACAACAAAAATAAAAAGCATTTATTTATTGTATATCTGGTGTTGGGGGACATGTGTTCTACTTCTTGGGGTCAGAAGACAGCTTGTGGGAGTTGGTTTTCTCCTTCCACTACATTGATGTCTGAGTGTGCCCTTCCAGGATTCTATGTGTCCTCTGGTCCAGCCTTTGGTCTCTCAGTGTTGGGGATGTCACTTCCACCCCTCCCGCTCTTGAGACTCCCCAGGGACAGTGCTTAGGACCTCTAGAGTTTCCATTCTCACCCTAGACAGAGGGGTCTGTCAGAAGCCTTTGCAGGTCAACTGGTACTGTAAAACTCAGTTAATGGCCATGAAAAGATGGGCCTCCCCAGGCATGGTGGTGGCGCATGCCTTTAATTCCAGCACTTGGTAGGCAGAGGCAGATGGATCTCTAAGTTCGAGGCCAGCCTGGTCTACAAACTGAGTTCTAGGACAGCCAGGGTTACACAGAGAAACTGTCTCGAAAATCCAAAGTAATAATAAAAAAAATAAAGAAAAGAAAAGAAAGAAAAGATGAGCCGCATGGTGAAAACATGTAGAATGTGGGTGTGCTAGGGGCTGGTGTGAACCTTTAAAAAGTTTGCATCTTACTTATTTCTCCTGTGTGTGTGTGCACAGTGTCTGTTTGGGGGTGCGTGTGCCACAGGGTGCATGTGGCGTCAAAAGACAATTTATATGTGTTAGTTCTTTCATTCTACTATGGGGGGGTCCCAGGAATTGAACTCAGGTCTTCGGGATTGACTGCAAGCACCTTTCCCCCTTCAGTAGACCTTTGTGACCAGCGAACCCTGGGAGAAAGGAAGCTGCTTCCTGAAGAATGGCACACAGGCACATGAGACTCACGTGCACCTGGCAAGACTGTAAATGTTGCCCAGGTTTATGGCATAGTTAGGTACGAGTTTTGAACTGGTCGATGTTTCGTGTCCTCACGACACTTCTGCATTTTTTTTTTTTTTTTTTGCTTGGGTCTGACCAAGGCTACGTGTTCATTAGACTCTCCGGACCTAGGCTGGGAAGGTTTGGAGTGTTGTTGTTGTTGTTGGGTGTCTGCGTTTGTGTCCTGGCTATGTATGTGTGCCCTGGCTTTGGTTGTGTGCTGGAGGATGGGGATGGGTATGCCCATGATCTGGATGCCTGTCATGTCACACCGGTTAGGTCCACATTTCTCGTGGCCGACGTGAATGTACCAAGGTCCACTGGTCCAGGCTTGCGGGGTAGAGGGTCGGACCCCAGGAGGCCGGGCAGGGGGCGGGGGCGCTCAGGGCCGGCCCCGGGGCGGGGCGAACCGCCCAGGGCTGGGGGCGGGGCGGTCCGGCAGCCTCACTTCGGCGAAGTTGGCGGCGCGGAGGCTGGCCCGGGACGCGCCCGGAGCCCTGGGAAAGAGGGAGGAGGGAGGAGGGAGGAGGGAGGGTCGCGGCCGCCATGGGGCCGGGGGCCCGGGGCCGCCGACGCCGTCGTCGCCTGATGGCCCTGCCACCGCCACCACCGCCCATGCGGGCGCTGCCCCTGCTGCTGCTGCTAGCGGGGCCGGGGGCTGCAGGTGAGGGATCAGGGACATGGAGGGTGGGACTGGGGTTGCAGGGGCGGGGAAGCACAAAATCTCCTAAGTTTGGTACTTAGGGGACCTGTAAGCCCAGGACTAGAGCCGGGGCAGAGGTGCAGGAGCTGGGGTCTGTATGCCAGTCATGGGGCACGCAGGGATTCGTTATAGGAAGGAAGGGTCCTAGAGGCCCAAGGAATCAAGATCCTTGAATGAACCAGGAGACGGAGTCTGGAGACTCGGATGTGGGAATCTGGGGCTGGAATTTGGAGGCGAAGTGTATCAAAAGTTCTAGGCTCACCCCATCCTACTTCTGCCTGGGAAGGTTAGGGTGAGGGCTGAAGGACCCCCAAGGCCTAGGACCCCCTTGCACAAAAGGTTCTCCCCCATCCCGGGCGGGCCGGGAGTGGTGGTGGTTGGGGGGGCGAAGTGGGGGCGCGAAGTTCTCTGAGCTCTGAACTCGGAGAAAACTTCTCAGGCCGGAGAGCTGCAAGACCTGGCACTGGAGCGCGAGGAGCCGGAGCTGAAGCCCCAGCGGCGCCCGCGCCCCCTCCCCTGCGTGCCGCCCTATCCCTCTTCTGGCCGCTAGGATCCCACAGCCTCAGTACCCCGCCTCTGCCGGGAGAAGAAGGGGCGAGGCCCACGTGCTCCTCTCCGGCTTCTGGGCCCCCTCCCTATGGCCGGAGCCCCTCCCCAGCCGGCCCGGGGGCCCCCCGCCCCTCCTCCTCCAATCTTCACTCCCCTCCCCCGCTCGGGACAATGGCTGCGCCGTCTAGACACCCCCTCCCCCCGGCCGGCCTCGCGCTTTCTTTGCCAGACAAAGCGGGACCCATGGAGGACCAGAGCGGGGACTGAGGGGGCGTCCCCATCCCCGCCCCGGGAGACCTGATCAGCGGGGGGAGGGGCATAAGCCGGTGGCCTGGGCCAGGGGTTCTAGGGAGCCCACGGGTGGGACTCAGGGTTGGGCCCGGTGAGAGTTGCAGAGGGACCGGCGTCCCTAGCTTTGCCTCTGGGCTCATCTAGGCAGGACCGGGCAGGAGCCGCCGCCCCCGCGGGGCCAGCGCAGACTCATGGCCTGTCACACATTGAGAGATGCAAATGTGCATGTACACAGGTTTAGCACACCCACTGATGCACACTTGGCACACACAAGACACACCTACGTGTTCACTGTTCATATGCCGATGTGCATTCATACAAGGTCAAATATGATCACATATGCATGGATCGACCAGGACTTGATATGCATTCATAGTCAAGGTCATACTCATAGATGCCAATGCATGACCTGTTCAGACACACCCTGGCCACACAGCTGTATGTTTGAATAATGCTGCTCATATAGGTGGATGCACAGCACATGCAGCTTGTATGTGTGCACATGTAGACTTGACTATGCTGTTCACAGATAACCAGCGTGGTAACATGCACATACACTTTCACTATTAGCCATACAGTGGCCTAATACTCCCAAGTCTTCATGGACTGTCACACAAACTCACAAGCATGGGTGCACAACATACAAAATACGCACACACACAGGGCTCACATAGTCGTGTCTCCCATCAGTTTCCAGTGTGATGTCACAAAAATGACTAGGTCCCTCATTCTTAGCTCATTCTCTTACTGTGTGTGTTTCTCTCAGTTGCTGTCTGTCCTGCGGCCCCCCCCCTTTCTTTCTCCCTCCAAGGAACACACTTCGGCAGTGGCCCGCACCTGCCTGAGCACATAATTCTCCACTAACTCAGACCTGGCCACACCTCTCACCCATCTGGCAAGACTGACACACCCAAGAGGTCCACAGCCCTAAGGGATGGGGACACTGGATAGGGCAGCACACTTCTTGCAACAGATGCCTCTTCTTACACTACACACCCTGCTCATGTAGTACCCAAAGCCATCTCTACTGCTGTCATCACTTACTCCTGAGTGCACACTTAGCCTGCTCTTTCAAGAGCCAGAAGTCTTGGCTGACTGAGGTAGATACCCCAACATTAAGGGAAGGGAAACTCAGAGGCCCACCGTTCTCCACCTCCTCCATTTTTCCAGGACGTGGGCTGAAGATGTACCCCTTATCTACTATGCACATCTTAATTTGGGCAACTTCCTGAGCCCCCACATCTGGCACAAGTCAACTCCTCCTTCCCACCCCTGCCGTGTGGTTCCCAGGGCTTGAGCTGGCAGGGACAGCTGCGGCCCCAACAGCTGGGGCTGGGGTGGGGGGCCGTGGGAACTGTAGATAGGGGGCCTCTCAGTACCCACAGAGACACCCTTCCAGTTCGTGCAGCTGTTGCCTGGCAGACAGGAAAGGAGGGTCTGTCCTTTTGGTTTGGGGTTCTGGGTGCCTGTCTGACCTCTCCACCTTCTTTTGACCTCACATAGCTCCCCCTTGCCTGGATGGAAGCCCATGTGCAAATGGAGGTCGGTGCACCCAGCAGCCCTCCCGGGAGGCTGCCTGCCTGTGAGTGTCTGGCCTAGTGCCATCAGTGGCCCTGCATGGGGAGGGAATCTGTCCTCTTCCTCTGCCTCTGAGTCTCCTGGGGATTGCTGGTATCACTTCCTTCATGTGTGTGGCTTGGGTAACCTCTTGTGTTTCCCTATTGGGAATTAGACAGAGTTAAGAGCGGAGGCTCTCTGAACTTCATCTGGCTGGGGTTCAAATCCCACATCATGTTGCTAAGTGGCTGAGACTTAAACCCGTGAAGTCACAGTATTCTGGAATGGAAAATTGATTCCCAGGGCCGATGACAGTGATTTGACAATGTTGAGGACGTCCATAGCCTCCCATTATCTCAGGATTCAGGAGGCACAAAGGCTGCCTATAGTAGAGTCCTGTTGTACTGCTCTCTGGTTTGTGACCTTAGGCTAGTCACTTCTCTTTCTGTACCTCCCTGCATCTGTGAACTAGGAAGGCTTTCCCTGGCATATGACAGTGAAGGAGTCCAAGAATCATTTCTTCAATAATACAAGGAAATGCAGAGGGTTGGGGGAAGAAGAGCAGGGGTTGGGAAAGAGCTAACTAGAGGCAGACAGAGCTCTGAGTTCTGGGACATCAGGAGCCAGTGCTGAGAACCCTTGGAGGGAGCCACTTTTGCATCTGTAATGCCTTTTCTTTCATGAGGTTGGCTGTGAAGATTTGAAAAGAACCTTAAACTGGGTGGTTTATATTTGTCTTTCCCAGCAGAAGCAGGAGGATTGCCTTTAGTTGGAGATCAGCTTGAGTTCCATGCCTGCCTATGCCACAGAGTGAGACTGTCTCCAGATCGTTTTGTTTTTGTGTTTAAAGGCAGGGGGCCCAGCGAGATAGCTCAAGTAGATAAAGGAGCTTGCTGCCAAACTTGGTAACCTGAGTTAAATTCTGGGGATCCACAAGGTGGAAGGGGAGAACCAACTTCTACAAGTTGTTCTCTGACCTCCACATACACACACAAAATAATGTAATAAAACATTAAAATACATTTAAAAATGAGAGAGACTTTCGAAGCTCTTTGAGGGCTGGAGGTGTTCAGTGGTGAGTGCTTGCTTAGCCTGTGTGTGTGTGTGTGTGTGTGTGTGTGTGTGTGTGTGTGTGTAGGGGGACAGGGTGGGACGGACCTCAAGGTTTGTGTCCTTATTGGGCTTGTTTTCATTTTAATAGTAATAGCAGTCCATCCAGCAGCTATTAATTAGTTTATAAATGTGTTCATTTACTCAGTACCGTGTGGGCTCGCCAGTGGGTCAGCCTCAAGCTAGGTGGGACCAGGATGACTTCCGATATAGAAACCCCCCTTTGAAGTTACACTGGCAGATGACCTCAAGTGGCTGGAACCCCATTTAGCTTTACCTGGGGCCTGCTGGCCGAGGAGCATCCTGAGGCTGGGGGGTTATGCTGGTGGAACTGGGAGGGCAGCTTGGAAGGAAGGTTGAGCCAGTGGGGCCGGGCGCCTGCGCAGTGGAACTACACGCCTGGACTACTGCCGACAGGTGAATACGCCCGAGGCCGTCCCGCCCCTTGACAGGTGAATCACCGGCTCACGCGGCCTCCGGGAGCCCGGATCGCGCGGAGTGGAGCCCGCTCAGGCTCTAGGTCTCGTGGGGAGCCTCATCCTATGTCCCCCTCAGCCTTCAACCCTCTTCTTTAATTTCTCAACACCTCCTGTCTGCTTAGGGGTGACCCTCCAATAGTCACTTTCTTCCACCGATACCCCCTCAAATCCGTGTGCTCCCCTCTCCCACCCCTCCCCACCCCAAGTAGGCTCCAGAGCTCTCCCTCGCTCGGTCCTCGCCTGCCTTGCCCGTCGGTCAGTTTCCTACTTGGAAGCCGCGCTCCCCGCCCCCGCCCCCTCTCCCCACGTCTCCCCCAAAGCTCAGGCCGCGGGGCGGGGCGCAGGGCCCGGGTTGGAACCGGCCCGACCGGTCGGCGGGGGCGCCGGGCGTAGAGCGTGGGAACCCGCCCGCGGCGCAGGGAGGGGGGCCGCGCCCAGCCTGGCTATGGTACCCGCAGTCCCCGGCGCCCTGCACGCAGCGCCCCCTCCTGGCGCGCCATCGTCACCGTTCTGCTGGTCTTTGGGGAAGGGGGTAGAGCATCTCTGTTTCCAGAATTCGAACGCCTCCCCCACCCCTGCTGGGCTGAGCCTCTACTCCTTTAGCTGGGAACGGAATTCCGGGGCGCGAAGGGGGGCGGGGAGGTATTGTAAGGTGACGCTAAGAACTGAGTCACCTGCTTTGAGTTCTGCCCCTGGCCTTGGTTCCTACTGAGCTAGGGGATCCACGCAGGGAGTCGGAAGGGTTGGGTAGGTAGGGGTGACGTAGGTTGTGTCACTGCTGAACCAGGGCCTTTCATCCACCCTCCTTAGTCCTCCTCACCCCTGTCCTTGGGAAGGCTGAAAGCTTAAAGTCTTCTTCAGTTTTTAGTTTCTTACACTCAGGATACCTTGGTGGGTTTGGGGAAGCGGTTGCAGGCTGCAGGCACTCCTTCCAGCATGACGGCTGAGGTTGCCCATGAGAAAGCCCCGCCTGATCCATGGAAAGAGGGTTGTGTGCGCTTGAGAGAAAGGAGTTTAGGGTTTGTGGCTATCTTCTGTCTGTCCATGTGAGCGAGAGTTTTCCATATATGCGTGGGAGGCTGTGGCTTGGGGTCTGTGTTTGCCAGGCCAGAATGCCCAGCTGTATGTGTCTGTGTGGCTTCTGGGTCCTTCAGGGTGCGTCTTAGGAGTCTTAGGCTTTTCTTTTGTTGTTCCCACCACCTGGAATGCCCTTCCCCACATCACCCTTTGGCTCACCCGGTTTACTTTCTTTAGTGTGTGAAAATGTAACACCCACTCATTCTGTCACCCTTAGGCTGCCTGTGAGCTCCCTGTGGTTGCTGTAACAGATGATCACAAACAGGATAGTTTAAAACAACAGAAATGTACTCTGGAAAAATCTTGGAGGCCGGAAGTCGGAAATTAAGGCGTTGCCAGGACTAGCTTTCCCTACAGACGTTCCATGGGGAGAATCCCTTACTATCTCTTCCAGCTTCTGGCTGGCTCAGGCAGTCCTTGGCTTATGACTGCCTCACCCCACTTTCTGCTTTGTCGGCACATGGCCTTTCTTCTCTCTATTCCAAGTCAGTTTCTATCTCAGTCTCCCCCTCTCTTCTCTTGCGGCCCTGACTTCTTTCTCTTGTGTCCTGGAGTGGAAGCCAGGGCCCTGCACATACCAGGCAAGAGCTCTGCCATCGAGCCCCATTCCTAGCCTTTCTCTTCTAAAGAGACTGTATGTCCAGGCAGGTGAAATGACTCAGTGGTTTAGAGTACATACTGCTTTTTGCAGAGACCCCAAATTTGATTCCTAGCCCTTAGATGGTTACCCACCTGTTGCTCGAGCCCCAGGGGTTCTGATGATCTCTTCTGGTCTCTGAGGACACTGCACTCAAGTGCACACATGCCCATAGGCAACCACATGTATATACACATAATTAAAAATAAGTAAATAGGGGCTGGAAAAATGGCTCTGTAGTTAAAAGCACTTATTATTCTTTTGTATGACCTGGGTTTGGTTCCTAGAACCCATATGATGGCTCTCAACTATCCTTAATGTCTGTGCCTTCTTCAGACCTCCATGGGCAGGAGGCATGCACATTGTGTACATACATGCATACAGGAAGAACACTCATCCATATGAAAGTAAAGTAAACCAATCTTTAAAAGAAAAAGACATCGTCATTTGGAATGGCTTGGATAATCCAGAGTGAATGCATCTTGAAATCCTTAATAACCATATTGGCTAAGATTCTTTGTCCTTCCTTCTTTTTTCTTGTGCTGGGGATTGAACTCAGGGCTTTGTACATCCCAGGCAAGCGCAGTATCAATGAGCTATATTCCCAACTCTCTCGTTATTTGTTTAAAAATAAATACATATTTATTTTGAGACAGGGTTTCATAACTTGCTATGTGGCTAAGGCTGGCTTTGAACGCCTGATCCACCTGCTTAAACCTCCCGAGTTCCAGGTTTTTAAGTGTGAGCCACCTCCTTTAAAAAAAAAATAAGGTGAAGTCACAACTTGTGGCACGTGGACATGTTCTTCAGGGGAGTACCACGTCTTCACAAGCCCTGTGGCTTATACAAGCTGTTGCTGGCATGTTTGATGCTAATTTATTAACTTGTTTTCTTTGCCTGGCCTGGCTATGAGGACCAAGAGGGTAAGAATCACTTTTATTTTGTTTGCTTCTGTGTTTTAGTTTGTAGTAGGTGTCAATAATATTTGTTGTCAGACTAAATCGGTGTGGTTGGGACTGGTGGTACACACCTTTAAACCAAGCAATCTAGAGGCAGCGGCAGAGACAAGTAAATTTCTGTGAGTTCCAGGCTAGCCAGGAGTATGTAGTGAAGCCTTATCTTAAAAAAGAAAGAAAGAAAGACTAAGTGGATGCTTGACAGCTTATTTGGCACACGTGTTTGATGATTGTGTCTTGTGTTATCTGTTGGGGGTTGCCATGCTTTGTATTGTCCTCACCACACATCTCTTCCCACAGGTGCCTGCCAGGCTGGGTGGGTGAGCGGTGCCAGCTGGAAGACCCTTGCCACTCAGGCCCCTGTGCTGGCCGTGGCGTCTGCCAGAGTTCGGTGGTGGCAGGCACTGCCCGATTCTCCTGTCGCTGTCCCCGTGGCTTCCGAGGTGAAGGGGTGGGCTTGGATGGGAGCCCGAGTTAGGCAAGGATGTGGTCAGTCCCAAGCTCACCCTCTCCTGGTTCTTCCAGGCCCAGACTGCTCCCTGCCAGACCCCTGCCTCAGCAGCCCTTGTGCTCATGGTGCCCGCTGCTCAGTGGGGTCCGATGGCCGCTTTGTCTGTTCCTGTCCACCTGGCTACCAGGGTCGCAGCTGCCGAAGTGATGTAGATGAGTGCCGAGCGGGTGGATCCTGCCGCCACGGTGGTACCTGCCTCAACACTCCTGGCTCCTTCCGCTGCCAGTGTCCGCTTGGCTACACAGGGCTGTTGTGTGAGAATCCCACAGTGCCCTGTGCCCCTTCCCCATGTCGTAATGGTGGCACTTGTAGGCAGAGTAGTGATACCACTTATGACTGTGCTTGTCTTCCTGGTGAGTAAGTGGTACCCAGGGGAGGCAGCTGGGGACAATAGTCTAGCCTCCTAGTGACCATCCTTACCTTGTCCTCCCCTACTAGGCTTTGAGGGCCAGAATTGTGAGGTCAATGTGGATGACTGTCCTGGACATCGGTGTCTCAATGGGGGAACGTGTGTGGATGGTGTCAACACTTACAACTGCCAGTGCCCTCCTGAGTGGACAGGTGGGCACTAGGGCTGTAAGGAGCTGGGGCTGACGTTGGGTGGGTACACAGGCAACCTAGACCAGTCCATCTTTGTGTCCTAGGCCAGTTCTGCACAGAGGACGTGGATGAATGTCAATTGCAGCCCAATGCCTGCCACAATGGGGGCACCTGCTTCAACCTACTGGGTGGCCACAGCTGTGTCTGTGTCAATGGCTGGACGGGTGAGAGCTGCAGTCAAAATATTGATGACTGTGCTACGGCCGTGTGCTTCCACGGGGCCACCTGCCATGACCGTGTGGCCTCTTTCTACTGTGCCTGCCCTATGGGCAAGACAGGTGAGTGGTCATTTTCCTTGTAGGCAGCAGGATGCCAGTTAGGGTTTCAGAAAGGAAGGTGAAGATAGACTCTGATTTGAGTATTAGAACGATTGTGATGGGGCTGGGGTGTTGCTTATCAGTAGAGCGTGTGCTTAGTGTGCACCAGGCCCTGGTTCAGTCCTTAACATGAAGGGGGAAGCAAAGATGAGGAAAAAAGGGAGGAGAGAGGAGGGGAGAGAAGGAGGGGGTATGCTGGATTTGGGAGGCACGCTGAACCTCTGTCCTGTGAGGGACTGGTATACAGTCCAAGGCAGACGCCACTGGAATTGGGGAACTGCTGAGATGTCTGACTGGGAAAGAGGCAGCACCTCGGGCAGTTAGAAAGGGCAGAGAATGTGTTAAGAGGGGTACATGGAGAGCTGGGAATGGTGGCGCACACCTTTAATTCCAGTGGCACATCTCTGTGAGTTAGAGGCCAGCCTGGTCTACAGAGTGAGTTCCAGGACAGCCGAGGCTGTTACACAGAGAAACCCTGTCTTGATCTCCCCGCCAAAGTTTATTTTATATATTTGTGTGGTCTGAATGTATGTCTGGTCCCACATGCATGAGTGGTATGCTCAGAGGCCAGAAGAATGAATCAGATCCCCTGGCACTGGAGTTACAGATGGTTCTGTACCTTATGGGTGCTGTGAATCAAAATCAGCTCTTCTGGAAGAGCAGCTAGTGCTCTTAGCTGCTGAGCCATCTTTCCAGCCCTTGGAAAACATTTCCAAGTTATTTTCAAATGGTTTAGAAGAAGCAGGTTAAAAGATAAATAATAGTGAACCCAATGCTCCGTATGTGAAACATATTCTGTATATTTCAATTTTTTTCATAGTAAGTGGCTCAAAAAAGAGAGCAGATATGGGCTGGAGAGATGGTTCAGCCGTTAAAGGCTAGGCTCACAACCAAAAATTTAAGAGTTTGGTTCCCAGCACCCATGGCTGTCTCTCCAGGCACAAAAATAAAATAATAAAAAAAAGTAGATGCTGGGCAGTGGTGGCGCACACCTTTAATCCCAGCACTTGGGAGGCAGAAGCAGGCGGATCTCTGTGAGTTCGAGACCAGCCTGGTCTACAAGAGCTAGTTCCAGGACAGGCTCCAAAGCCACAGAGAAACCCTGTCTCGAAAAACCAAAAAAAAAAAAAAAAGTAGATACTGAATACACTGCTGTTTAATAATATAAACAGGAATGAGGAGGTATCCAGGTGTGGTGGTGCATGTCTTTAATCCCAGCACTTGGGAAGCGGAGGCATCCAGGTGAGCCCAAGATAGCCAGGACTACACAGAGAAACCCTGCCTCGAAAAACAAACAAAACAGAACAACAACAAAAAGAGGAAGCAAGCGAGATGGGCCAGATTGATGCTCAGGGGGTTAAAGGGGCTTGCTGAGTAAGCCTGGCAATCTGAGTTCCACCACTGGGACCCACATGGTAGAAAGAGAGCATCAGCAACCTAGGTTACTCTCTGACCTCTATACATGCACGATAACATGTGCAACCCCCCCAGATAAGTGAATTAATTAAAAAAGCAATAATAAACAAAATGCTAACAGCTGGGAATGTAGCTTGGTGGCACCATTCATGCTTTGTATGCCTAGGGTCCTGCGGTTCAATCCTTAGAACCAACCTTCTTCCTCAAATGCTAGGTGTGTGGAAACTTTGGGCAGACCTGGGAACCAGCTCTCTCTCTCTTTTTAAAGAATAAAAAGCAGATATATTCAATTCGGTTACTTTGGGAAAAGGACAGAGGGACCCAGTGATTACCGCCCCACTCAAGTCTCTGTTCAGGGACCCGAAGAGAGATTAAAGTTTAAATAGAGTGCCAAGGATATGCTCACCCACAGGAGGTTCTCGTAGAAGAGAACTTGGTGCTATTGTCTTGTTTAAATATATGTTCTAAGAAGGGCTTCGTAAGTGGCTGCGGGGTTAAGAACAGTGGCTGCTCTTGCAAAGGACCCAGGTCCAATTCTCAATACCCACATGGTGGCTACCATCTGTAATTCTAGATCAAGAGCATCTGAAGTCCTTTTCTGACCTCCTAGGGTGCTGGGTGCATGTTGCATGCTTGCAGGCAAAGCACTTATACATACAAAATAAATAATTTTTTTTTAAAAAAATGGTTGTATTATGGCTGGGTACTCACCCTGATATGAGGCATTTATAATAACTTCTTCCCCAGAAGGCTCAGGGAGCATCTTGATCTTGGCTTATCTTTTCTCAGGCCTCCTGTGTCATTTGGACGATGCATGTGTCAGTAACCCCTGCCACGAGGATGCTATCTGTGACACCAACCCTGTGAGTGGTCGGGCCATCTGCACCTGTCCACCCGGCTTCACTGGAGGGGCATGTGACCAGGATGTGGATGAGTGCTCCATTGGTGAGAGGGGCACCCTCTGGAAATGAGTCTGAAGACAGGGGAGAGACTGTGCTGTGTTTGGCCATGTTCATCCTGCCTGTACCCTCGTTCCACAGGTGCCAACCCCTGCGAACATTTGGGTCGGTGTGTGAACACACAGGGCTCATTCCTATGTCAATGTGGCCGTGGCTACACTGGACCTCGCTGTGAGACCGATGTCAACGAGTGTCTGTCTGGGCCCTGCCGCAACCAGGCCACATGTCTTGACCGAATTGGCCAGTTCACCTGCATCTGTATGGCAGGTGGGTGGTGGATGTGGCTTGGGTGTGTCCTGAAGGCTGGAGCCTGGGCAAGAAAAGCCAACAGTGAAACTGGGTTCATTTTTATTTATTT
>JAQHUG010000443.1:306787-324090 GCA_028555095.1 Dicrostonyx torquatus | reverse complement strand
CTCTGCCTCCTGAGTGCTGGGATTAAAGGCGTGCAGCACCACCATTTGGCTTTGGGTTGGTGTTCTTGTTTCTCCTTTGGTAACTTGCAGAGTACCTTCCTGTACCAAATACCCTAGAACATAGAAGGTTCTATGTAGGCACCAGTTCTGTTTCTCCATGTTCAGTGTGTTTCATAACTGCTTGTCGCTCCAGTTCTGGGAATCTAATGCCCTCTGCTGACTTTCATGGACACTGGGCACACTCCACGGTGCACTAATGTACATACAAACACTCACATGAAATAAATAAATAACAAATAAGCAATAAACTTTTTTTTTTTTTTGGTTTTTTCGAGACAGGGTTTCTCTGTAGCTTTGGAGCCTATCCTGGAACTAGCTCTTGTAGACCAGGCTGGTCTCGAACTCACAGAGATCCACCTGCCTCTGCCTCCCGAGTGCTGGGATTAAAGGCGTGCGCCACCACCGCCCGGCTCGCAATAAACTTTTTAAAAAGCAAAAAAAGAAAGGAGAGATGATGGAGAAAGGGGGGATGGAGGGAGGCTGACAGAGAGAAAAAGAGAGAGAGAGAGAGAGCATACCTACTTCATGGTATCCTGAGCTTGCTCACTCATTGGTTTGAGGTTCTCACCTTGTCAGCAGAATGTGGGCTCCACATAGGGATGCAGCTGTGTGATACAGAACAAAGTGTCCCTCTCCCTCAGTCGGCACCACTGTCTTGGCTCTGGGACGAAGTTGCCTGTGTGCTTCCCAGGGCCCCTCTGCAATGTGGAGATTAACGAGTGTGCATCCAGCCCTTGTGGAGAGGGTGGCTCCTGTGTGGACGGGGAAAACGGCTTTCGTTGCCTCTGCCCACCTGGCTCCCTGCCTCCTCTCTGCCTGCCTGCGAATCATCCCTGTGCGCACAAGCCCTGCAGTCACGGAGTCTGCCATGATGCATCTGGCGGGTGAGGCCCCTCCCCAACGCTGGACCCTTCTGCTGTCTTTCTGGTCACCTGCCACCCCTGACTGCCTCCCCCACCAGGTTCCGCTGTGTGTGTGAGCCTGGTTGGAGTGGCCCTCGCTGCAGCCAGAGCCTGGCTCCAGATGCCTGTGAGTCCCAGCCCTGCCAGGCTGGCGGCACCTGTACCAGTGATGGAAGAGGCTTCCACTGTACCTGTCCCCCTGGATTTCAGGGTGTGTGTCCCAACCTTCCTTCTTAGAGCCCCTGATACCCTTGTTTCTCATGTTTCCTTTATACTCTTTTTAAAACTTTGACTCCCCCACCCCCGTGTCTCTTTATGCACATGCCTGTGTGGGCTAGAACCAGAAGAGGGGGTTAGGTGTCCTCCTCTGCCACTCTATCTCTTCCTTTGAGGTGGGGTCTCTCCCTGAACCTGGGGTTTGTGCTTTCTTGGATAGGCTGGAAGCCAGTGAGCCCCCGTGATCTTCCTGTTTCCTTCTGACTTACAACTGGGGTTACAGTTTGTTATATAGATACTGGGGTCTGAGCACTGGTCCTTATGATTGGGCATTAGGTGCTTTTAAATACTGAACCATCTCTCCAACCCCTCTGCATTTTCCTTTCTTTCTTTTTTTTTTTTTTTCTTTCTTTTTTTTTTTTTTTGTCTTTTTGGATATCGGGTGGGACTCCGTGGCTGGGGGGATGGGAGCAGTGAGTCTTTCAAGACTATCTAAATCCTGCTGGTTCTCTACAGGCCGTCAGTGTGAGGTGCTGTCCCCCTGTACTCCAAGCCTCTGTGAGCATGGAGGCCACTGTGAGTCTGACTCTGGCCAGCTGACTGTCTGTTCCTGTCCCCCAGGCTGGCAAGGTACACCAGTGTCCCCCTTCCTCTCCTTTCTCTCCTCCTCCCTTTCTACCTCCTTATATCTTCCTCCTCCTTTCCCTCTTCCTTCTTTTCCTGCTCCTCTGGGAAGCCAAATGGGACCCACCTCTGCTCTGCCTTTGAAGGTCCTTCCTTCTGGGAAAAGACAGCTGGATCTAGACTTTCACAGCCCTTGGGAGTCAGCTCAGGACAAGAGGGAGCCATCTGGGGCTGAGGAAGCTGGAATGCCTGTTTGATGGCCATTTCCTGCCTCATCTTGCTGGTTCTTGAGCTGCAGGCCTCCCTCACACCCCACTTTACCCCTCTAACCTAATTACTTCCCTATCACCTCCAGGCTCACGGTGCCAGCAGGATGTGGATGAGTGTGCTGGTGCCTCCCCCTGCGGCCCCCATGGTACCTGCACCAACCTGCCTGGGAGCTTCAGGTGTATCTGCCATGGGGGATACACTGGCCCTTTCTGTGATCAGGACATTGACGACTGTGACCCCAGTAAGTTCAGGAAGCCATGGGGGTGCTTCCCCAGGGAACCCACCCATCAAACCGTATTGTGTGCCTGGCACTGTGTTGCTGTATCATGATGGCCTTAGTTCTATCTGCAGCACTGCTGAATATATAAACAGTGGGCTGGTGAGATGGCTCTGCAGGTAAAGAGGCTTGCTGCTAAGCCTGATGACCCGAGTTCAATCCTACAAGGTGTCCTCTGCTCTCTACACAAATACCATGTGTGTATATATACACGCACACATACACACACACACAAAGTAATAATAAAAAAATTACAAAAATGTTATTAAAAGTTTAAAAATATGTTTTACTTAAGCCAATATGGAAAATATTTTTGGGCAGTGGTGACTGACACACACCTTTAATCCCAGCACTCGGGAGACAGAGGCAGGCAGATCTCTGTGAGTTTGAGGCCAGCCCTGGTCTACAGAGTGAGTTCCAGGACAGCCAGAGCTACACAGAGAAACCAAAAAAAAAAAAAACAAACCAAAAACAAAAAAGAAAAATATTTTAATTTCCACATATAAGCCTTTGAAAATTTGATTTTGCTAAATGTATTTTACATCTGCAGCTTTTTAAATTTGACTGGCAGCAATATCAAGGGCCCGTTAGCCTCATAGCCTGCGCTGAGCTCACGAATCTGAGCAGGCAGTAGAAGTACATGTGTTCCTGGGTACTCTGAGATTGACCCCAGAGCTTCCAGGGATACCAGACTCCATGGGTACTCCAGTCCCTTATACATAACATAAAATGGATTAATGTTTGCAAATAACCTCTACATACCAGAGACTTTCAGTCATCTCTAGATATCTTACTTTCTATTTAAATGTTTTCACACTTATTATTGTGTGTATGTGTGTGGGTATGTATGTTCCACATGTAGAGGTCAGAGGACAGTTTTTGGGGATTCCGTTCTTCCAACTTGAGGGACCTGGGGCTCTGATTTAGGATACTGGGCTTGGTGGCAGGTGCCTTGCCCATGCTGAGCCATCGTACCAACTTAGACTTAAGTTTTAATTTAAATCTTATTATTGTGTGTATGGCGTGTGTGTTCATGTACACACATGCTACGTTGCATGTGTGGAGGCCACAGGACAACTAGGGGTTGGCTATCTCCTTCTACCATGTGGGTCCCAGGGACTGGACTCAGGCACCTTTACTTGCTGAACCACCTGCTTGGACTCTCTGGACAGCTTAAAGCACTAAGCACAGTGCAGATGTGCTTAGATGCATGAGTTTCCTATGCTCTGTTGCTTAGGGGATAACGAGAGGAAAGTTTTCAGCCTTTGTGTGATGTCTGATTTTCACCCTTTCCTCTGCTTGTTGACCTGCAGATTCTTGTAGGCGGATTTTTCTTTGGGCTGCCAGTTTACAGAAAAAAAAAGACATAGAGACATTATTAATTATGAAAGATTGCCCTTAGCTTAGGCTTGCTTCTAACTAGTTCTTACAACTTAAATTAATCCATATCTTTTAATCTATATCCTTTTATGAACCTAGGTTACCTTACTCTGTATTGCCCATCCTGCTTCCTCTGTGTCTGGCTGGTGACCTCATCTTTCTTCTTCCCAGAGCTCTCTGTCCCCAGGAGTCCCGCCTAACCTCTTCCTGCCTAGCTAATGGCCCTTTGGCTCTTTATTAAACCAGTCACAGTGACACATCTTCACACAGTGTAAAGGAATAGTCCACAACAGATTCTGAATTTCAGGATAGGTAGGGCCAGCTTTATAACTCTCAGGGGATTTTTTAAATTTTACTTTTATTAATTAATTAACTTTTTCCAGCCCAAACACGGTTCCCTCTCCCTCCCTCTTCTCTTCCCAAGACTCCACTCCCAACCTTAATCTACTTCTCCTCCAAAGGAGATTTTAAAAACTATTTTTTTAGATTTATTTATTTGTGTGTGTATTGCACACCTGTGCTATAGTATTCATGTGGAGGTCAAAAGACAACTCATAGGAAGAGGTTTGACCACAAAAGGGGGCAAACTTTTATCTCTGATCAAGAGTGTCCTGGGCCATGAATGGTGGCGCACACCTTTAATTTCTGCACTCAGAAGGCAGAGTGCAGTCTCATCTCTGAATGCAAGGCCAGCCTGTTGCATATTGAACTCCAGACAAAAAGCAGTGTCCCCTCTGGGTTGAATCTGGCTTCTTCCTGAGTTTTCCCATGTGAAATGTAGTTGGGTCAGGGCGGGCTGATGTGGGCATAGGGAATGACCAGACTTCCTTCCTGCTCACTGCAGATCCTTGCCTCAATGGTGGTTCCTGCCAGGACGGCGTGGGCTCCTTTACCTGCTCTTGCATCACTGGCTTTGCTGGTCCTAGCTGTGCTCGGGATGTGGACGAGTGTCTAAGCAACCCCTGTGGCCCCGGCACCTGTACTGATCATGTGGCCTCCTTCACCTGTACCTGTCCACCTGGCTATGGAGGCTTCCACTGTGAGAATGACCTGCCGGACTGCAGCCCCAGGTGGGTGGGGCATGGGACACTCAGGGGCCTGTGACAGAATGGGGACCAGGGAGGGCTTCCTGGACCTGGCATCTGTCTGAGGACTTTGATGATAATGGCACATGTCTGAAGAAAAGGCAGAGCTGGAGGGAAGTCAGAGACTCTGGTCCTTGCAAGGCCCAGACTGGGACAGGATCCATAGGTGGTGGGCCAGCTGAGATTGCTACAGAAATATAGCTTGTTGGGGACAGTGAGGATCAGACGTTGGAGAACACTTGATTCTACGAGGGGCAGGGTGGCCTTCCAGGTGGTGGATCTTGACCCCCTTGTCTTATTCTCCAGTTCCTGCTTCAATGGAGGAACCTGTGTGGATGACGTTAACTCCTTCAGCTGTCTGTGTCGACCTGGCTACACGGGCACCCACTGCCAATATGAGACTGACCCCTGCCTCTCCCGGCCCTGTCTGCATGGGGGCGTCTGCAACCCCACACACCCAGGGTTTCAATGCACCTGTCGGGAGGGCTTCACTGGGAATCTGTGTCAGGTGGGTAGTGGCTAAGGTCCTTGGGGGAGAGTTCAGAAACCAGGTGGGGCCTGTGGGGCACCCTGAAGGGAGAAGCCCATCTTGGTTCTAGGGTCTTTCCCAGTGCTGACCTTGAGGGTTTTTTTTTTCTTTTTCAGAACCTGGTGGACTGGTGCAGCCAGTTACCCTGTCAGAATGGGGGTCGCTGTGTCCAGACTGGGGCCTACTGCATTTGTCCCCCTGGGTGGAGTGGCCGCCTGTGTGACATAAAAAGTCTACCCTGCAAAGAGGCTGCATCCCAGATGGGTGAGGAGTAGCATGTGTTGGGAGTGTGAGGCTGAAAGATGGTGCATATCTCTTGCTAGTGTTAGTTGAACGATGGGGCCACATAGCATGTGGATCTAATGAGGTGTGTGGCTGGTATAGTTGGCCAGGATGGGGAGACAGCTGGGATGCTGTGTGTGTGTGTGTGTGTGAGACTGAGCCTGCATGGGCATCAAAGTTGGATATTTTGGAAAGGGACCAGGCCAGTTGACAAGTTGCCTGACAGCCCTCTGGAATGTGGGTGAGACAGTAGAGATCGATGCCAGCAGGATTGCTGGATTGTGTGATGTGGGCCGGAAGAGGGAAGGGTGCATGGCTGTCTTACACCTGACGTCACTCTCTGCTCCTCAGGGGTACGGTTGGAGCAGCTGTGTCAGGCAGGTGGGCAGTGTGTAGACAAGGACCACTCCCACTACTGTATGTGTCCAGAGGGCCGCACCGGTAGTCACTGTGAACAGGAAGTGGACCCCTGCACAGCCCAGCCCTGCCACCATGGGGGCACCTGCCGTGGTTACATGGGGGGCTATGTGTGTGAGGTGAGTGTGCATCCCAGGGAGAAGGAAGAGAAGCTAATCATGCATGGTGTGTTTCTTTTTCCTGGTGGGGGAACAGGAATGCTTCATGCATGGAGGTGAGAACTCTACCACTGAGTTTCATCCCTAGTCCACATGTCTGGTTTCTAAGTTTTTGTTTTTTGTTTTTTTTCAAGGCAGGTTTTCTCTGTAGCTTTGAAGCCTGTCCTGGAACTAGCTCTTGTAGACCAGGCTGGCCTCAAACTCACAGAGATCTCCCTGCCTCTGCCTCATGATGGCACTCAGGCATGTGCCATCACCACCTGGCTTATTTTTTTTTTTTCGGTTTAGTTAGTTTTTGAGTCTATATAGCCCTGGCTATACTGGAATTTGCTATATAGTCCAGACTGGCCTCCAGCTCATAGAGATCCATCTGCCTCTGGCTGGATTAAAGGCATTCGCCACCATACCTGGCTGCGCGTCTTCTTTCCTCCTCCTTCTTCAACAGTTTCACTATGTAACTCTGGCTGCACATGAGCTATCAGAGATCCACCTGCCTCTGCCTCCTGAGTGCTGGGATTAGAGGAGTGTGCAGCCAGACCTAGCAGTCTTTATCTCTCTTGTGGGTATGTGCTGTGTGCGTGTGCACTGGGTGTACATAGTGGTGTGCTCAGAAGCCAGAGGAAGACAATGGCCGTCTCTCTGTTACTCTACTTTGTCCCTTGAGGTCCTCTCACAGAACCTGAAGTTAGGCTGGTAGCAGTGCCCCGGAGTTCCTCCTGTCTCTACCCCTGGCACCTGGGTTACAGACACAGAAGACCACGCCTTGCTCTTTGAGTGGGTGCTGGGGATTTGAACTTAAATCTTCATGCTTGTGCAGCAAGTGCTGTCACTCACTGAGCCATTTCTTCAGCTCCTAACCCTCATGTCTTTGTGAATGGATTTGGGCACGTTTGTGTGAGTTTCTGTCTTCAGTTCTGTGTCTCTCTGTGGGCATGAGTGGCTCTGTCAGTGTTTGTGTCTAGATGGGTGTTTTCCCTGTGTTTTCATGAACATGTCCCTGTATGCTGAGCGTGCTGGTGGCCTTCCTAATCTCACTTTGACCAAAAGCAACTTGAGGGAGGAAAGGGTTTGCTCACAGGTTACAGTCTGTCATTGAGGGAAGCCAGGGAAGGAGCCCAAGGCAGGAAACTGCAGGCCGAAATGGTAGCAGAGACCACAGAGGGACATTGCTTACTGGCTTGCTTCCTTTGAATTGCTCAGCTGCCTTTCTTATATAGCTCAGGCCTTCCTGCCCCCGGGGATGGGATCACCTAGAGTGGGCGGGGTCCCTCCACATCAAGCAGTCAAGAAAATACACAGTCATGCTGCAGGCCAATCTGAAGGAGGCAGTTTCTCAAGTGAGAGTCCCTCTTCCCAGACATGTTTAGGTTTGGTTCAAGTTGAAAAACAACAACAACAACAACAACAACAAAAAAAAAAAACCCAAAAAAAACCAAGCACAGTGTGTTTCCTTGTACTGGGTAAGTCTGCCCTCTGTATTGGCTGTATATTAGATGTCTACACGTGTCCTTTTGTGCTGTGATTCTGTGTGTTCACAGGTATGCCTAGGCATGTCTGTGTCCCCTAGATCTGAGTGGCTTCCTTTCTTGCCCCACTACAGTGTCCTGCTGGCTATTCTGGTGACAATTGTGAGGACGATGTGGATGAGTGTGCCTCCCAGCCCTGCCAGCATGGAGGCTCCTGTATTGATCTTGTGGCCCGCTATCTCTGTTCCTGTCCCCCTGGCACACTTGGTATGTCAAGGCCAGGGTTGGGGGCAGGCTAAGAGGCCATCTCTACACTCCACTGACCACTCTCCCATCTCCTAGGAGTACTCTGTGAGATCAATGAGGATGACTGTGGCCCAGGCCCATCCTTGGATTCAGGCCTCCGGTGCCTACACAACGGTACCTGTGTGGACCTGGTGGGTGGCTTCCGCTGTAACTGTCCCCCAGGATACACGGGTTTGCACTGTGAGGCAGACATCAATGAGTGTCACCCAGGTGCCTGCCATGCAGCACACACCCGGGACTGCCTACAAGATCCAGGTGGGCACTTCCGCTGCCTCTGCCATCCTGGCTTCACAGGTAAGTGTGACAGATAGACTGGCCAGGAGCCTGACTGTAGTTCTGCCGTGGTGGTTGATCCTTTTACATCTGCTGGTCTAGGGCCTCGCTGTCAGACTGCGCTGTCCCCTTGTGAGTCCCAACCATGTCAACATGGAGGCCAGTGTCATCCCAGCTCAGGCCCTGGAGGTGGGCTGACCTTCATCTGTCACTGTGTCCAGGTAGGTGTGAGTGGCCGGGGTGGAGGCTCTTGGGGGGGGGGGAAGGAGAAGGGGGCGTGGCCTCAGGGAAGGGTATGGTCTATAAGGGAAAAGTGGAAGGCAAAGGGATTCTGAGAGATGCTGAATTACGGTTTGGAGAGTAACTTAGTGAAGTTGTGGCTTCCTGGGGGAAGGCATAGCTTATCTTCAAAATGAGGTCCTTAGAGAAAAGGGGAGGTCGCTCGACTTGGAGAGGTTGGGAGAGGGAGGGAGAGTTACCGTTTCTCAAGTCTTGACCTTCACTCTTCTCTCTTTCCCGCCCGTCTGTTCTTTTCTTCTTATTATCAATTTTTCTCTTTTGGTCCCCTCATCCCATCAATAGCCGTTCTGGGGTCTGCGTTGCGAGAGGATGGCACGCTCCTGCCGAGAGCTGCAGTGCCCAATGGGTATCCCATGCCAGCAGACCGCCCGTGGGCCACGCTGTGCTTGTCCTCCTGGCCTGTCCGGTCCCTTCTGCCGGGTCTCTAGAGCATCATCCTCAGGCGCTACTAACACCAGCTGCACAGCTTCCACTTGTCTGCATGGGGGTTCATGCCTGCCTGTGCAGATCGTCCCTTTCTTCCGCTGTGTATGTGCTCCGGGCTGGACTGGCCCGCGTTGCGAGACCCTTTCTACAGCCCCTGAAATCCCCGAGGAGCCACGGTGCCCGAGAGCTGCCTGCCAGGCCAAGAGAGGGGACCAGAATTGCGATCGCGAGTGCAACACCCCCGGCTGCGGCTGGGACGGCGGCGACTGCTCGCTGAACGTGGACGACCCCTGGCGGCAATGCGAGGCACTGCAGTGCTGGCGTCTCTTCAACAACAGCCGGTGTGACCCAGCCTGCAGCTCCCCAGCCTGCCTCTATGACAACTTTGACTGCTACGCTGGTGGCCGTGAACGCACCTGCAAGTGAGCTCACAACTCTGTCCCTCTGCCCATCTGAATTGCTGCACTGTCTGTCAGTGAGTCACATCTGACCCCGAAAGTCCATTTTTGGACTGTCTGATGGAGCTGTTTCTTCGTTTTTCACAGTTGCCACCATCTGTGGTTCCATTCACTTGTGTGCCTCATCTTTGACCATTTGTAGTTCCATCTACATATCTCGCTCATTTGTTTCTGTCTGCCTGAAGTTACACATTCCATCTGTTTATACTTGTGACTTTTCATCTGTCTTTCTTAAAATTTTAAAAATTAAGCTGGGTATAGTGGCTCACACCTTTAATCCCAGGACCTGCGAAGCAGTGGCAGGCAGATCTCTATATAAATTCGAGGCCAGGTTGGTCTATGTAGTGAGTTTCAGGCTGACCAGGACTACATGGTGAGAGCTTGCCCAAACCAAAACGTTACACTTATTTAGCGTGTGTGCATGTGGTGGTCAGAGAACCCACTCGCAGGGATCTGCCCTCTCCTTCCACCCTGTGGGTCCTGTGGCTGTCTGTATGCCAAACTATCTGTACTTTGGCTTGTCCTTCCATCTGTCTGTCTCTGGTCTGTTCTGTGTGCCGTCTGCCTGCCCATCTTTGTGCCCCATTTGTCCATTCATATGCCTCTAATGGCCATCCTCCTGTCCCGTGGATCCTCTGTCTCCCTCCTTGTGCCTCTGTCTGTCGCATCTCCTTGCTTGTCCCTCTCCATCCCATATGTTCTACATCTCTGCATCCGTTCGTGTGTCCCTCTGTTTGTCTGGAGCGCCCCCTCCTGCCTTCGTCTCCTCATTATCTTCCATTCCAACCTTCCCAAGCCCTTCAGCCACCACAACCGCCTCAGATGTCCCATGCCTGCTCTTCAGTGGGACGCTCTGCTTACTCCTACTGGCTGAATTGTTCTTCCCTGAAGCAGTTCCTTCCACCTCCTTCAAACCTTTGCTTAGATGGTGTTATCTGCCTTGTGAACTACTCCTACCTCCAGCACATCCCTTGCTTCCTAGTATTTAATTCCAAACACTGCCACATATACATTTATATTAACCATTTGTTGTCATCTAATTAGAATGTTGTATATTCTCCTCACCTGTCTCCTGTGACATCTCTCTCCACCCACAGGGATGCCAGTTTTCTGGGGCAAAGATTTGTGGGTGGGATCTTGGTATCTATGGCAACATGTAGCAGGTGCTCAATTCATAGTTAATGCGTTGATACTGGTTGAACATCCCTGATCCCAAACCCGGAACCCCAAACTGTGGAGTGATGCAACAGTGGAAAATTCCATCCTTTACCTCATTGATAAATTGCAGTCAAAATTCAGGTTGGGATGTAGTTCAGTGGCAGAGCACTGCCTAGATGGCATGAGGCCCTTGGTTCCATCCCCAGGAAATAAAACAACCCCCAAACTCAGGCACACTAGAAATATATAGTTACTTTTGGGCTATATTTGTTTGTTTAGGCTTGGACATTATTCCTGAGGTGCCTTATATAAATTATGTATAGAAGGCTGGGGGTGTAGCTCAGTTGGTGGGATGCTTGCCTAACATGCACAGAATCCTGGGTTTTGTTTCAAGCACCGGCTAACCTGTGGGCAGTGATGCATGCTGGTAATCTCGGCACTCAGCTGTTGGAGGCAGGAGGACAGTTCATGATCACCCTCAGTTACATAGTTTTTCTTTCTTTTTCTTTTTTCTTTAATAGGGTTAAGGTTTTACTATGTAGCCCTGCCTGGCCTGGAATTGGCTATGTAGCCCAGGCTGGCCTCTGCCTGGAGTACTGGGATTAGAGGTGTGTGCCAGCATGCCTGGCTAATATAGGGAGTTTGAGGCCAGCCTGAGGTACATGAGATTTTATCTTAAAACGATATGTATTGAAAGATAATTCATTGCATATATAATATTTAAGAAAATATGCAAATATTCTAAAACCCAAATTAATTTAAACTCTGAAATAGCTTTAGTCCCAAGTATTTCGAATTAGGAACACAGAACCTGTGGTTATGCAACCAACAGCTGCATTTACAGAAAGTCTGACATATGGAAGGCCATTCGAGCCTCCTGTCAAGCACTGTGCAGTACTGCTCTTTGCTATGTGTGCATTTAGGTGTCTGAGGGACTCTCTGATGGTGTGTTCTCTGCCTCCAGCCCGGTTTATGAGAAGTACTGCGCCGACCACTTTGCAGATGGCCGCTGTGACCAGGGCTGCAATACTGAGGAGTGTGGCTGGGATGGACTGGACTGTGCCAGCGAGGTCCCGGCCCTTCTGGCCCGAGGGGTTCTGGTCCTCACGGTTCTTCTGCCCCCTGAAGAGTTGTTGCGTTCCAGTGCTGATTTCCTGCAACGACTCAGTGCTATTTTGCGCACCTCGCTGCGCTTCCGCCTGGATGCTCGTGGCCAGGCCATGGTCTTCCCCTACCACCGGCCAAGCTCTGGCTCCGAGTCCCGTGTCCGGCGCGAACTGGGTCCTGAGGTGATTGGGTGAGTGACTGTAGTATAGTGGGCAGGGCACCGATGATCCAGACCTTGCGTTTCACCCTTCTTAACTGAGAGCGCTCCTTGGCAATGCATCTTCTACAGGTTTTTCTTTTCTTTACTTTTAAAGATTTATTTGTTACGTATATAGCATTCTGCCTCCTTGTATGCCTGCACACCAGAAGAGGGCACCAGATCTCATATATGGTTGTGAGACTTCATGTGGTTGCTGGGAATTGAACTCAGGATCTCTGGAAGAGCAGCCCGTGCTCTTAACTTCTGAGCCATCTCTCCAGCCCTTGCACGGGTTTTTAAGTGTCTGTGAGCTTTTGTGTGTGTGTGTGTGTGTGTGTGTGTGAAGTTTATCTTGTGTACACTACAGGGAGCCTAGCTGCAGTGCTAGGGTTTACCCTTCAAATGCAGGTGAGTGGTGACAATGAGAAATGCCTTCAGATGTGAGCATGTCTTGGGGGCGTAGGGAGGCTACCTGGTGGGAGTGTGAGGGTGGCGGTTCAAAGGCACTGCTGATCTGGTGCTACTACCTCCAGGAGCGGCAGGTTGTTTCTAGAGCAGTTAAAGGCATGTGTGGACTTTTAAAAAATAACTTCAATTAAAAAGTATTCATTATTATGTGTATGATGTGTGTGTGTTCCCAAGAGCCATGACACTCAAGCCACTGCATGCATGTAGAGGTTAGAGAACCATTTTGTGGAGTCAGTTCTCTCTTTGCACCCTTCTGTGAGTGCTTAGTGCTTCAAACCAGGTTGTCAGGCTTCCATGGTAAGCACCTTGCCTGCTGAGCTGTTTTGCAGGCTTTTTTTCCCCCCTTATTTTTGTTTGCTTTGTTTTGTTTTGTGTTTTATAGGCTCTGGCCTGGAAACTTCCATGTGGGTTGGCTTTGAACTCATAGTTGGCCCATCTCAGCCCTCCAAAGTGCTAGGATTATAGACATATACTATATCTCTGATGTACATACTCTCTCTATGCCTCCTCCCCTCCTCCATCTCATGAACGTTGCAGAACTAGCCCCTGGTCACCAGGCAGGGGGAATTGGAAGTGGGAGGGACATTTGCTGAGGGTGCAACAGGGTCTGACCCTGAAAGGAGGGCTGGATTTCAGAGATACTGCGGTTTGCACATTCTGATTGGATGCAGCTATAGTGGAGGAGATAGGTGATGTGGTTCATGTGCCCTTTCTTGGCTAAAGTGGCTTAGCGATGAGGACACAGGGTGAAAAGCAGGGGCTGTGCTAGAGCTTGCTATTCTTAGGGGTCCTGAGGCATGGAAGGAACCCTAGGAGACGAATGAGGGCTGAAGACAAGACAACTGGGTATGGAAGATCATTGGAAAGGAAGAAGGGAGACTCAGGGAAGCTGGAGAGAAAGAAATGAAGAAGGAATCAGGGTGCACTGAGACCTAAGGGTCGATGGGTGTTAGAGCCTGTGGCTCAGTGGTGGAGTACCTGCCTTGCACATTCAAGGCTCTGAGTTCTTTTCCAGCACCACAAGAAACAGAGGAGAAAAGCAAGCTTTTAGAGGAGCTGAGATACGGGTGCAATGTCCCAGCAAAGGGCTACATCCTAGTCTCCATTAGGGTGAATGAAGACCCTATTGGATTCATAGCTTTGGGACCCTGGTGGTCAAAAAGACCTGTTGGGACAGACAGTGGGGTTGGATACCAGCTGAGAGTTGGGTGGGTGGTGTGAAGATGGAGGTGGCTTTCTGAGGTTTGGTGTCTAGGATGCTGTAGACAACTGCTGAGCCTTTGGGTACCGTTGCTCTGTTCCCACAGCTCTGTAGTGATGCTGGAGATTGACAATCGGCTTTGCCTGCAGTCACCTGAGAATGACCACTGCTTCCCCGATGCCCAGAGCGCTGCTGATTACCTGGGAGCCTTGTCAGCAGTAGAACGACTTGATTTCCCATACCCACTGCGGGATGTTCGAGGTGAGGTGGGAAGAAGCAAGGGACATCAGAGCATGTGACCCCAGGGAGTGGTACAATCCTAGAGTGTGACCGAAGCCCAACCTGATGACTAGAGCCTTGGCCCATAGCTAAGCCAGCCCCATGAGTAAGAGCCTCTCATGGTTGGACCCTCCCCTCTAGCTGCTCCATGGCTAAAGCCTTGCTTCATATCTATCGCCCGTGATTGAAACCCCACCTGGTTGTTCCTGCTCTGCTATTTGACCGAGGGCTCATCCACTGCTTCCTTCTTACAGGAGAGCCACTGGAGCCTCCAGAGCAGAGTGTGCCATTGCTGCCACTGCTGGTGGCAGGTGCCGTCTTTCTGCTGGTCATCTTCATCCTGGGTGTCATGGTGGCCAGGCGCAAGCGTGAGCACAGCACTCTCTGGTTCCCTGAGGGCTTTGCACTACACAAGGACATAGCAGCTGGCCACAAGGGCCGGAGGGAGCCTGTGGGACAAGATGCACTGGGCATGAAGTGAGGACCTTGTCTGCTCTCTATCCCTAACTATGGGACCCTTGGAAGTTCTAGACCATCCCCACCTTGGTCGTATTCCAACCTCTGACTCCCTCACCTGGTTTTGACTTCAGACTCCATCTGGGGCTTCAATGTTCATCCTCTTGACCAAAGACTCCATGATCCCTGGGGATTGACCTTTGATCTTATTTTCTATTTCTCTCCTTTTCCTGACTCATATCCTTCCCTGGCCCCATTGCCTCCCAGACATCATTCTGATTCATTCCTGTGTGACTGCTGACCTCACCTTTGTCGTCATCTCTACCTGTCCCTGACCAGGAGGACTGTCATCAGGATCATCATTCTTGATGATCCCTGCCTCACCTCAGGCTTCAACCCACCCGTGCCCTTGATCTCACCTCAGACCCTGTTTCCACCCAATCCCAGGCCTCCTACTTGACTTATCCCTCAATACCTACAACCATATTCTGATTTTAACCTTCCCCCAGGATTCCATGACTCCTTGTCGTGACGTTTTCAGTCTTGGCTACCCATCCATTTGTCATGAAAGTGCCTCTTCTTTGATGAGCTTTGACACTGTCCTCTACATCCTGCAGTTTGCTCATCTCTGTTCTATTGTGTATCACTCCTGACACCTTAAGATTCTGGCTACCTGGGACTTGAGGGATGGCTCAGTACTTTAAGTGATTGCTGAGCAGCCATGCCAACTGGAGTTTGGATCCCTAGAACCCATATAAATGTTATATATTCCTTAAATGCTTGGTGGGCATGGCAGCGTAGCCATGATAAATCACGACACGAGACTTGTTATTAGTTATGAATGCTCGGCCTTATCTTAGCTGTTCTTTTACTCTGTTTCTCTTTATCTACATTTTGCCTCTGGGATTTTTACCTTTCTTTCATTTTGTATGTTCTACTTTCACTGCTTCCTCCGTGTCTGGTTGGCTGGCAGCTGCCTGGCTTCTGGTCCCCGGCATCTCCTTTTCTTTCTCCCTCTTTTTCTCTTCTCTTCTCCCCTCTTACTTATTCTCTGTGCACACCAGTCCTCCTTATCCCTCTGCTGCTTAGCTATTGGCTGTTCAGCTTTTTATAAGGCCAATCAGGTGCCTCAGGCAGGCAAGGTGAAACAGCAACACACCTTTACACAGTTAAATAAATGCAGCATAAGCAAATGTAATGCACCTTTACATAGTTAAAGTAATATCACACAACATGGCAGTCTGCCTTGGAAGATGAAGTCCTGATTCCTAGAGCAAGCTGACGAGAGAGAATTGTCATATCAGTGAGCTCTGCTTCAATGACCAAGACTGAAGAGAGACTGAAGATGATTCCTATTTATCAGCTTCATAACTGCACATCTACGTGCACACCCGTGTGTCCAAAACACTCGTGTGCGCACACACAGACACACATAAATGAGAAAAAAATTTTGGTGCAACCTGACACGATTCTTGTAACTTCATCTCTGCCCTTCCATCCCTCATTGAAACCTGTGTCAACAACCCAAGATCCTTCCTCAATTCCTGACCCATGACCACCTCTGTGATCTCTGCTTGAGTTGAACCCGAAATCCTCCTTCCAGGTCAGATGTCTTCAGTGCACTTTCTCATGTCTTTTTCTTCCTGTTTCTCCCAAGGAACATGGCCAAAGGCGAGAGTCTGATGGGGGAGGTGGCCACAGACTGGATGGACTCAGGGTGCCCAGAGGCCAAGAGACTGAAGGTATTGCTTACTTCTTTTACTGTTTCCCCATCAGGATCACAGGTCGGGATGCCCTGGTCAGCTGGGAGGCCCAGGAAAGTCTCCATTGTCTCCATTGCCACAGCTCCAGACAATTGCCACATCTGTGTGACTTCATTTTCTTCTCAATGTGGCTCTGTTGCCTTGTTAGGGAGGAAGGAGATTGGCTACAGGTGTGGATGGGAGTTCCCGTTCTAGGTTCTTCCTCACGCAGGTTCCTGTTTTAGGGTCACCCTGTAACAGTGATTTTCAGCCTGTGGGTTGCGAGCCCCTTGTGGGGGGGGGTCAAACAACTCTTTCACAGAGGCCATATTTCATATGTCCTGCATATTAGATATTTATATTACGATTCATAATTTTAGCAAAATTATAGTTGTGATGTTTTATGCTTGCAGCGGTGGGAGTGGGGAAAGGGGGCGGTCACCACAGCGTGAGGAACCGTGTTAAAGGGTCGCAGCCTTAGGAAGGTTGAGACCCACTGCCTTAGAGGGAGCACCCTGGCTCACAGAGTGACTGCTTTCTCTGTTCTTTGGCCGGTATGTCCAGTCTGAAAGTGTCCCCAGGCTGGTCTTGGGTTCCATTCATCCCCATTGGTCTGCTCTTTCCATTTTCAGACGGTTCAGTCGATAAAGTGCTGAGGTCCTGGCTTGTTTCCTAGAACCCACCTAGGAAACAAACAAACAAATAAACAAACACCAGCCAACAACCAGGTGTCATGTGGAACACTTGTAATCCCAGTGCTAGCAAGGTGGAGACAGCAAACTCCTGGCTGGTCAATGAGAACCTGTCTCATAAGAAAGGATGGACAGTGCCTGAGCAATGACATCTGCGGTGGTTCTTTGGCTTCATATTCATGGATGGACACACGCACACGCACATGCACACGTGCGCGCACACACACACACACACACACACACACACAGAGTACCTGAGGCTGGATAATGTATAAAGAAAATCTTCCTGCCTCAGTGACTGGGTTTACAGGCATGTGTCACAAGCATCCAGCCTCCACATCTCTTTTATGAGGGATCTGTAGTTCCCAGAGTATGAAAACTGCATTTAATTTTTTTAACATTCCAAATGTTTCTTTATATTTATTTCTAAAAATTGGAGGGTGGGCTGGGCGGTGGTGGCGCACGCTTTTAATCCCAGCACTTGGGAGGCAGAGGCAGGTGGATCTCTGTGAGTTCGAGACCAGCCTGGTCTACAGGAGCTAGTTCCAGGACAGGCTCCAAAGCTACAGAGA
>JAQHUG010000443.1:290864-305807 GCA_028555095.1 Dicrostonyx torquatus | reverse complement strand
GGGTCCTCTAGAAGAACAGTCAGTGCTCCCAACCACTGAGCCATCTCTCTAGCCCCAAAACACCTTTTTTAAAAATCACGTTTTATTTATTTCATGTATGTGTAGGTACATATAACACAGTGTTGTATGGAGATCAGAGGACAGCTTTGAAGAATCAATTTTTTTTAACCCATGTGGGTCCCCAGGCTTCAAATCAGGTCATCATCCTTAGCAGCAAATGTGCTTACCCGTTGAGTCATTTTGCTATCCTAGAACTGACTCTATAGACCAGGCTGGGCTCAAACACGAGATCCACCTGCCTCGGCCTCCCAAGTGCTGGTAGTATTAAGGGCGTAGCTAACATTCTATATTCTTTTGAGTCTTAACATGTAGACCACACTAGCTGCAAACTATTTATCCTCCTGCCTCCACTTTATGAGTGCTAGATTATTGGTTGTGCCATTGTGACAGCTTTATTTTGATAATTAAGAATATTTACATTGCCACGTGGTGGTGCATGCCTTTAATCTCAGCACTTGGGAGGCAGAGGCAGGTAGATCTCTGTGAGCTCGAGGTCAGCCTGGTCTAAAAAATGAGTTCCAGGACATCCAGGGCTACACAGAGAAACTCTGTCTCAAACAAAAAATTACACATGTTTATTAATTCGTGTGTATGTGGGGGTACGAGTCCACATCCTGTGTGTGCAGGTCAGAGGACAATTTGTAGGAGTCATTTCTCTCCGTCCATTGTGTGGATTCCAGGGATCAAACTCAGGCTATCAGGCTTGGTGGCAAGTTATCTCTTGTTTTGATAATTTAATAAAAACGTTTTGTTCTTTTTCCTTTTTATACCTTTATTTTTATGCATGTGTGTACATGTTTGCATGTGTGGGCACATGGGTGCCAAGGCAGTGTGTGGAGAGCCATCTCTAATCTGCAAGCACGTTTGCATGCTGAGCTCTCTTCCCACTCCTATCTTATATTTTTGAGACAGCAGGCTATCTGGTCGCCTAGACTTGGATACAGCTCCATCAGTGACACCTGTGGAACTGCCCACCCACTCTCTGGTACTGCCTCTCCCACTACCAAACGGGAGATCAGAGCCTGGATCTGTGTCCCTCTAGGTAGAGGAGCCAGGCATGGGGGCTGAGGAGCCTGTGGACTGTCGCCAATGGACCCAGCACCACCTGGTTGCCGCTGATATCCGTGTGGCCCCCACCATGGCGCTGACTCCACCCCAGGGTGATGCAGATGCTGATGGAATGGATGTTAACGTACGTGGCCCTGGTGAGTACCCCTTCCCGAAGAGGCTCCTCAGTGGTCCCATTGTTAGAGCTCACATGGGACTGTATTCTGGGAGTGTCTGGCAAAGTTAAGTAAAACAGCATACACTAGTATGTAGCTGAAACTTTGAAGCTAATTGGATCTTAACCTTTTCTTCATGAGGTTGAGATTTCCTTCCTTCCTTCCTTCCTTCCTTCCTTCCTTCCTTCCTTCCTTCCTTCCTTCTTCCCTCCCTCTCTACCTCTCTTCCTCCCTCCCTCTCTCCCTCTCTCCCTCTCTCTCTCTTTCTTTCCCAAAATAGCCCTGACTGGTCCTGGAACTCACTCTGTAGGCCAGGCTGAACTCAGAGAAATTCACCTACCTCTGACTCCTGAGTGCTGGGATTAAGATGTGGGCCACAATGCCTGGTTGGGGATTATTTATTTATTTATTTTAATTACACCTATTTGTGTGTTGTTCATGCACAAGGAGGTCAGAGGACACCTTGCTGGCATTGGTTGTCTCCTACCACGCTCTGGGTCCTAGGGACCAAATTCAGGCGGTCCAGTTTGGTGGTAGGCACCTTTACCCATTAAACCCGTGGTTCCTGGGCATTTGATTCATTTTTTTCTACTTTGCTCCAGCTGTACAGCTTGTCAGGAATGTATCAGAATGTATTCTGACTGGGCAGACTAGGATCAGGTACTCATCCTGGGGCCAATCAATGTGGCTAGGGCACTATAGTATACAGATAAACCAGTCTCTGTCTGGTCTAAGTAGGGCTTGCTACTGGAGAATGCGTGAAAAGGAAAACGAGGGAAGAGGTAGTACCCCTTCACCTTGTTCTATAAATGCTCTGCTTCCTGGGATCCCTTTCGTGATCTTTGTTGGGGTGGCTTTGCAGTTGGGAGAACTTACCTCTGTCTTGTGGTGCGGTGTGTCCGAGTTGCGTCTACTACAGAGCCCCTGACATTATCCCTCAGGAAGATCCCTATGCCAGTGACACCCTCCTGGTCCCTGCAGATGGCTTCACCCCGCTTATGCTGGCCTCCTTCTGTGGGGGAGCCCTGGAGCCAATGCCAGCCGAGGAAGATGAGGCGGATGACGCGTCAGCCAGCATCATATCAGACCTGATCTGCCAGGGGGCCCAGCTCGGAGCACGAACTGACCGCACTGGCGAGACCGCCCTGCATCTGGCTGCCCGCTATGCTCGTGCGGATGCCGCCAAGCGGCTACTGGATGCTGGGGCAGACACCAACGCCCAGGACCATTCGGGCCGCACCCCTCTACACACAGCGGTGACGGCGGATGCCCAGGGTGTTTTCCAGGTGAGACAGGCTTGTCTCTTCAGACTGCAAAGCTACTGGGTGGGCATCGGTTTCACCTGGATTTGAGCCCTGGTCTGTCTGACAAAGCTTGTTTTTGTCATTTGGAAATGGTGATATTTGGGACCTGCCAAGAATAAGTAGTGCCTGACCTAGAGTTGTTTTTTTTTTTTTTTTAAGTATTTTTAAAATTACATGCATGTGTACATTGCATGTGCCACAGGGTAAGTGTGGAGGTCAGAGGATAACTTTTAAGAATTGGTTCTTAGGAGCTGGAGAGGTTACTCAGTGGTTAAGGGCATTTAGAGCCACTCTTCAGAAGACCTGAGTTTGGTTCCCAGCATCCACATCTGGTTGCTCACAACCACCTGTGACTCCAGCCCCAGAGGAATCTGACACACTCTTCCGGCCTCCTCAGACCCTGCGTGTGTGCGTATACACACACACACACACACACACAATTTTAAAATTAATTAATAAGCCAACAACCAGGAATTGGTTCTCTCCTTCCACCATGTAGATCCTGAGGATCAAATGCGGGTCTTCAGACTTTGCAGCCAGCCTTTACCTGCTGAGCCATCTAGATCCCTGACCCTCTGACGTAGATTTTTTCTACTTTTAGCCTCAGTGTTCTGCTTTTTCAATTAGTGAAATATTCAAGGAAATACACGATGTTCAGGGCTATTTTTTTTTTTTTGGACAGTCTAGTGTACTGCTCAGTCTAGCATTGAACTTGATCCTCTTGCCTCAGCACCCCCGAGTGATGGGATTACATTACCGTGCTTCCTGATATGTAACAGCTCTCTGTCCCCCTCGCTGGGGCTTGAGCCGTGGTCTGCAGCAGAGCCAAGCCCTCATTTACATCCTAGTTGGCGTGTTTGCTCCCTTTGTTCAACTCTAGACTGACAGTTTTGTTCCCAGTACTTTTAAACTGGGCTGGGTACACTACACTCTGCTCTTTAGTGGATTAGGGTTCTTAAACCCATTGTTTTTACCTGGATACAGAGGCACGTGGTTTTAATCCCAGCCCCTAGAAGGCAAAGGTGGGTGGAACTCTATGAGTTCAAGGTCAGCCTTATCTCAAAGTGAGTTACCGGACAGCCAAGGCTGCACAGTAAGACCCTGTCTTAGAGATAAAAACAAAGATTTTAAAAAGGTTTTTCTTAATTTTAGTATATAAAATGCTGTGTTTTATTATGGTATTATTTTGTATTTGCACGTTTGAGTTTTTTGTAAGTGCTGATGTGTATGTGTGCATGTGTGTTGGTGCTTTCCTTTGTGTGTGTGGCATATGTGTATCTGTGTATACACATGCCTGTTGTCCAACTGCAGCAACCAAAGGAGGCTGTTGGATGCCTTCTTTTCTTTTCTTTTCTTTTTGAGAAGGGCTTTCTCTGTGTAGCCCTGGCTATTCTAGAACTTGCTTTGTAGACCAGACTGGCCTCGAATTTACAGAGATCCACCTGCCTCCCAAGAGTTGGGATTAAAGGTGTGTGCTACCACTGCCCAGCTTGCTGTTGGGTATCTTGCTCTATTGTTCTCTATCTTATTCTTTTTGAGACAGAATCCATCACTGAACCTGGAGCTAGGCTGGTGGCCAGCAAGCTCTCTTGATTCTCCTGTCCTCTCCCACACAGCCTGAGGGTTATACACGTGGCGAAATTTGGCCTTTTTTTTTTTTTTCAACACGGGCTTTGGGATCTGAGATCAGATACATGTCCACTGAGCCATCTCCCTAGCCTACTACATACTATTCTATAAATCTATTTTTTAATGAGGTTATTTTCGGTTTACAATGGGATTAGCAAAAATATCACCCCATTGTAAGTCAGGAAGTATCTGAAGCTCATAGGTCCCAAGGCTGTGGGGTTTGGAGCTCTCTGGGTGCCATACATTCCTCTGCTCCTGCATGTTGTCCTGCCATGACTTTTTTTTTTTTTTTTTAAGATTCTCATCAGGAACCGCTCCACTGACCTGGATGCTCGCATGGCAGATGGCTCTACTGCACTAATCCTGGCGGCCCGCCTGGCAGTGGAGGGCATGGTGGAAGAGCTCATTGCCAGCCATGCCGATGTCAATGCTGTGGATGAGCTGGGTAAGTGCTGAGGGTGTGATGGGTGGGGCCTCTTGGTGCTGCTGCCTTCTTAGTGTGAACTCACACCCATGTTGACACCAAGTATATGTTCAATTATGCACACCAGGGCTCCCACATGGCTGGAACAAGACTTATAGGTACCTCTAGTTTAGGAAAAAATGTAGGTTCCCCAAGACATGCTCTTTGCTTCTCCTTCTCTTCTTCTCCTTTCTCTTTTCCTCCCCTTCCTCCCCTCCTTTCCCTTCCCTCCCCCTCCCCTTCCTTCCCTCCCCTTCCTTCCTTTCCCTCCCCTCCCTTCCCTTTTCCTCCCTACTCCTTGACCCTTTCCCTCTCTTCCCCTTCCTTTTCCCTTTCTCTTTCTCTCTCCCCTCCCTTCCCTTTCCCCTTCCTTTTCCCTCCCTTCCCCTTTCTTTTCCCTACCTTCCCTTCCCCTCCCTTCCCTTTCCCTCCCTTCCCTTTCGTTCCCTTTCCCTCCCCCCCCTTCCCTTTCTCTCTCTGTGCTCCTTGACCCTCTCCCTAGCTTGACTGGTATAAAATAGTGAGTTTCATTAAGTTTTGTTCTTATGGACAGCACACTCTGATGACATCCACTCCCCCTTTCACTTTCTCTCTCCTTCCTATTGGGTCCCGCCCCCTAAAGTCCACCTCTACTTTAGTGGTCCTCTCCCTGCCCTGTTCTTTTTAGAGTCTAAATATTCAATAAACCCTGAATTACTTGTCTTTGAGTCTGCATTACTTCACTTACCATGATGGTCTCCTATTCTTAACAGTTTTCTTGAAAATTGTATAATCTGACTCCCCCCACCCCCTTTTGAGACAGGGTCTCATGTAACCCAGGCTTGCTACCAACTGACTGTGTAGCCAAAGATCTTGAACTCCTGATCCTCCTGTCTTTCTTTCTCAAGTGAGGCATTTGCCACAGCCTAGTTCATTTTCCTTCTTTGATTTGGCTGAATAACACTCCATTATCAACAGTGTTGATGGGTACCTGGCTGATTCCATAGTGTAGATGCTGTGGGTACCACAGTTGGCATGGGTGTGCGGGTGCCTCTATTGTATGCTGACTCAGATTCCTCCAGGTATAGATGCAGGAGCCCAGGAGTACCATAGCTGGACCATAGGGCAGTTCTACATTTAAGTGTTTGAGGACACCTGTAATGTCCTCTATAGTGGCTGTGCTAGTTACATTCCCATCACTAGTGCATGAGGATCCCTTTCTCGAGGATTTGTATCCTTCCTTCTCTCTTTCTTTCCCTTTCTTTTTCTTTCTTTCTTTCTTTTTTTTTTTTTGGTTTTTCGAGACAGGGTTTCTCTGTAGCTTTGGAGCCTGTCCTGGAACTAGCTCTTGTAGACCAGGCTGGTCTCGAACTCACAAAGATCTGCCTGCCTCTGCCTCCCGAGTGCTGGAATTAAAAGCGTGCGCCACCACCGCCCGGCTCTCTTTCCCTTTCTCAATGAAAGTCAGTCTGGTAGCATTTCAGTATACTTTTTTTTTTCAATACAGTATTTCTTTGAATAGTTCTGTTTATCCTGGAACTTGCTTGTAGACCAGGCTGGCCTTGAACTCAAAGATCTGCCTGTCTTTGCGCCTCTTGAGTGCTGGGATAAAGTTGTGTACCACCACTGCCTGGCTAGCTCAGTATAATTTTAATTTGTATTTTATTTTTTTTTATAGCTAAGGTGGATGGTAAGGGTTTTTGTTTGTTTGTTTGTTTTGGTCATTGCTGTTGTTTTGTTTATGACATTGTCTCACTATGTAGCCATGGCTGGCCTAGAACTAGCTCTGTAGACCAGGCTTGGCCTTGAATTCAGATCTACCGTCCTCTGATTTCAGAGGCTGGGATTCAAAGCATGAGCCAGCATGTGTGTTCTTTGAATGTTTTAAATGTATTTATTGACTATTGGTTTTTATCTTGTGAACTGTGCAGCTAATTGTCTTATTTATTGAATTGATTGTGCTGCTTTATATATTCTGACTACTGATCCCTTGTTAGAGAAATAGCTGGCAAAGATATTTTCCCATTCTGTGAGGACACTATCATTAACTGTTTTTTTTTTCTTGCTTTTGTTTTTGTTTGTGGTCACACTGGGGATAGAAGCTGATGCCTTTTGCTCACACTAGGCAAGAGCTCCAACGGTTGGACAGCATCCCCAGCCTGACTGGGCTTTGTTGGGAAAAATGGACTCTGCTGCCACCTGCTGGACAGGTGTCATAAACTAGCAAATCTGGCAATCTGTGAGGGCAGTTTTCCGGTCTTGGGTTTGACCTGAGCAGAGTCACAGCAAGCTGTCCCTGTGTCCAAAGGGTCTCACACAGCTGTAGACACACTCAGACACTCACAAACATCCTGTGGAGTACCCTTTGGTTCTCAGTTTCATCCTCATTGACATATGCGATTGGACAGTTGGTGGTTGCTGTGTTGGATGAGGGTCTGGACCGGGCACTACAGCATGTGGAGTAGCATCCACTTCTGGTGTTACTGGGTAACTTGGACTTCTTTCCTGGGTCCTCTGTTTCATCCATAAAAGGATTTAGAAATGGACTTAGAAGAGAGCTCAAACACAGTTTTATTAGTGTTTGATAGGAAAGCAACAGCAGCCGAGATGTGAGTCTCTCCGGAACAGACAGATGAAGGAAAGGAAGAGAAATTTGTGTCTTTTGAGATGGTGGCCAGAAAGCTGCAGCCTGGTGGCAGCCGGGGGAGGGGTAAGCTTCAGAGGACAAGTAAGTTCAGAAAATCAGGAAATCGTGCCCAGGCTTTGCTCAGTATCCAAAGGAAATTAGAGGCTGGGCAGTGGTGGCTCATGCTTTTAATCCCACATTTGGAGGCAGAGGCAGGTGGATGTCTGTGAGTTCAAGGCCAGCCTGGTCTACAGAGTGAGTTTCAGGATAGCCGGGGCTACATGGAGAAACCCTGTCTTGATAAACAAAAAACAGAACAGACAAAAAATTAGAAAAGAAGGAAAAGGGGGCTTGGTGGTTCAAGCACTTGCCATAGATGTGTGAAGGCCTGAGTTCGAATCTCCAGAGACCTATGTAAACACTAAGTGGGTGTGATGGCCACCTGTGTGTAATTCCAGAGACAGGGATCCTTAGAGCAAGCTGCCAAACAGGATTAGCCATACTGTTGAGTTCTGGGTTTGATTGAGAGATCCTACCTCAATGACTATGGTGGAAGATCCAGCCTCCACATGCATGCACACATGTGCATACACACACGCACACACACACACACACACACAAGACCATACATGCATGGCCAAAGAAGAAAACAGAAAATACACAGGCTGCATAGAGAGGCTCCAAAGTGCTGCCTGATGGAAATTCTACAATTTCTCAAAGCAGCTGCATTGAGAGAGGGACTCCTAGGAAGGAAAGTGCTTTATGTCAGTAAGGGGATAATTAGTCCTCTCCTGTCCTTAGCATGTCTTCAGGTGACTCAGATTTCCTGGAGGGACAAAGGTAAAGTCCTGGACTGGTCACTGATAGGCCCTACTGGGCTGATTTTAAAAGGTGTTACTTTTATTTTATGTGTCTGTGTACCACATGCATGCAGTGCCCACACAGGCCAGAAGAGGTGTCAGATCTTCTGGAACTGCAGTTACAGGCAGTTGTGAACTGTCATGTGAGTGCTGGGAACTGAACCTGGGTCTCCTGGAAGAGCAGACATTGCTCTTAACTTCTGAACTTGTCTCCAGCTCCCCAAGTTAACTCTTAAAAGGAGACAGCTGTATGTAGCATGTCGAGTTTCCACCAAGGACCAGAGGTCGGTCATACTCAGATTCTGTTAAGGAAACAGCTTTGCTCTAGTGGGCTTCCGCATACCCAGGCACCTCCAGTTTTTTTCTATGGTAATTTAAACTTTACTGAATGGCAAGCTGATGTGTTCGTTTTTTTTTTTGTTACCAGGGTAATGGGAGGTGGGCTCCAAAGCCTCAACGGCCTCTAAGACTACTTTAACAGACAAAGGTCCCTGGGGCAGAGGATGGGGGAGGGTGTTCATTCATGGTTGATATTAGATTTTTTTTGTTTTGTTTTGTTTTGTTTTTTGAGACAGGGTTTCTCTGCAGCTTTGGAGTCAGTCCTGGAACTAGCTCTTGTAGACCAGGCTGGTCTCGAACTCAGAGAGATCTGCCTGCCTCTGCCTCCCGAGTGCTGGGATTAAAGGCGTGCGCCACCACCGCCAGGCGATATTAGATAATTTTTAAAACGCAGCTATGGAGAGACTGAAGGGAGACGAGAGAGAGAGAGAGAGAGAGAGAGAGAGAGAGAGAGAGAGAGAGAGAGAGAGAGAGAGAGAGAGAGAGAGAGAGAGATAGATAGAGAGAGATATGTGATCTGACCTGAAGCGGGAACATGCTCTTTCATAGCGAAGGTTGCATCTTGTAACCCATGCCTGTGGAAGGCCAGAGCACCTGCAGGGGATGTAGCCTCTTAATAGGGGTGGAAATGACTTCCTTAGTTTGCCTGTCCTGTCTTGGGGACCTGAGGGGAACCTGGCTCTGATTTTGTCTACAGGGAAATCAGCCTTACATTGGGCTGCAGCTGTGAACAATGTGGAGGCCACCTTGGCTCTGCTGAAAAATGGAGCCAACAAGGACATGCAGGACAGCAAGGTGAGTCCTTGGGAGCTGGTACTGCCACAGCCCTTGTACGTGACGCAGCAGGGTTGGGAATAGCCTCTTGGGGGCGTTCATCTTGCCTATAGTCAGCTTTCAGGAGTGGCAGTCAGGCCTACAGGCCCTGACTGCAGATCAAAGGAGGACATTGTGGTAGTCGCTGTGTGACAATGGGCAAGTTGCTACACATCTCTGAAACTCAGTGTCCTCTTGTGAATTAGGGAAGCAGAAGCACTTGCTGAGCTTCAGCAAGCGGACTCATTTGTCAAGCACTGAGCAGGTCCTCAGGGAAAGGCAAATGTTAGGTTGATTGTCAGAAACCCTCGCCAAAGGATCAGTCCATAATCTCTTTTATCTTGTTACAATTATTTACTGTTTATGTGTGCTTCCACAGCAAGGGTGTGGAGGTCGGATGACAACTTGTGGGAGTTGGTTCTCTCCTTACATTATTTAGGTTCTGTTATTTGAACTTAGGTTATCAGACACCTTTACCTGCTGACCCATCCACTGGCTTTACTTTTTAAAATATGAAATATATATAATATTATAACCTTTATATATTATGCATTATATATATATTTGAGGCTGGCTGTGTACCCCAAGCTAGCTTTGAACTCACAATTCTCATGTTTCTGCTCCCGAAATGCTGGTATATATTGTCATTCCTGGCTATTTTTCTATTTTTTTTCAGTGATGTATTTTATTTTTAAATTTTGTGTGTGTGTGTGTGTGTGTGTGTGTGTGTGTGTGTGTGTGTGTGTAGGTATGTGGACATGAGTTGCAGGTTCCCTTGAGGCCAGAAGAACGTGTTGAATCCCCTGGAGCTGGAGTTCCAGGCAGGTGTGAGCTGTCTGTTTGCACACCAAGGATGGAAGTGACCAGGCTTGGTGACAAGTGCATCTACCCACTGAGCCATCTTGCCATTCTTTGTTTCCTTTTCTTTTAGAGACCAGCTCTGACTGGTTACTTTAGTAGAAGGTGGCCTCAAACTCTTGTCAAGTTTTCTGCCTCAACCTCCTAAGTGCTGGGATTACAGGCATGAGTTACCACACCTGGCTTTTGGTTTCTTTCTTTTTTCCTTTTTTTTTTTTTTTGACAAGCTCTCACTATGTAGACCACACTAGCCTGGAACTCACAGAGATTCACCTGTCTTTGCCCCCTGGGTGCTAGGATTAAAATTGTGCATCACTATGAGAACCTGACACCTGGCTTTTTAATCTTTTACAAGTCATTGTATCAGCATGTAATTTATTTTGATGTCCGGAGATTTTGATGCCCCTTTAAATTTTGTGCCTAAGGTAAGTCCTGGCCAGATGCACCTGCTGCAGGCACATAGCTGAGGGGAGAGAGCTTGTTCCTTCAGCAAAGCTGGGATCCAAACCCAGACCCATCGGTCTTCAGGGTTCACAGGATGCCCTAGGAACTAGAGACCTAGGTGTGGGGCAGAGAGTGACTGACTCCTGTGGGTTCTGCCCCTTCCTTCCCTCAGGAGGAGACTCCACTGTTCTTGGCTGCCCGTGAGGGCAGCTTTGAGGCTGCCAAGCTGCTGCTGGACCATTTTGCCAACCGAGAGATCACAGATCACCTGGACAGGCTGCCCCGGGATGTAGCCCAAGAGCGGCTGCACCAGGACATTGTGCGGTTGCTGGACCAGCCCAGTGGCCCCCGGAGTCCCCCTGGTCCCCATGGCTTGGGGCCTCTGCTCTGCCCACCAGGGGCCTTTCTTCCTGGGCTCAAAGCGGTGCAGTCTGGGACCAAGAAGAGCAGGAGGCCACCTGGCAAGACGGGGCTGGGGCCACAGGGAACCCGGGGTCGGGGCAAGAAGCTGACACTGGCCTGCCCAGGCCCTCTGGCAGACAGTTCTGTCACACTGTCACCTGTGGACTCGCTGGACTCCCCAAGGCCTTTTGGTGGGCCCCCTGCTTCCCCTGGAGGCTTCCCCCTGGAGGGTCCCTATGCTACCACGGCTACTGCGGTGTCCTTGGCACAGCTTGGTGCAAATCGGGCGGGTCCTCTGGGGCGCCAGCCTCCCGGGGGTTGTGTGCTCAGCCTGGGTCTACTCAACCCTGTGGCTGTGCCCCTCGACTGGGCCCGGCTGCCTCCACCTGCCCCACCAGGGCCCTCATTCCTGTTGCCCCTGGCTCCAGGACCCCAACTACTCAACCCGGGAACCCCAGTTTCTCCCCAGGAGCGACCGCCACCCTACCTGGCGGCCCCAGGACATGGAGAGGAATACCCTGCAGCGGGGACCCACAGCAGCCCCACGAAGGCGCGCTTCCTGCGGGTTCCCAGCGAGCATCCTTATTTGACCCCATCTCCAGAGTCCCCAGAGCACTGGGCCAGCCCGTCCCCTCCCTCCCTCTCAGACTGGTCCGACTCTACCCCTAGCCCAGCAACTGCCACAGGTGCCACAGCGGCTGGAGCCCTACCTGCTCAGCCACACCCCATGCCTGTTCCCTCCCTCCCTCAGTCCCAGACTCAGCTGGGGCCCCAGCCAGAAGTAACCCCCAAGAGACAGGTGATAGCCTGAGTTCTTGGATCTTGGTGAGCAGGGGTGGGGGGCGGGGTTGAAGTAACACCCTTCCCTGTTTTCTCTCTCTCTTTTAATTTTATTCTCATCCTTTTCTCTCTGTACCAGCCTTCCTGCACTTCTCTGTCTTGTAGTGTGACCGAACTGGTCACAAGCCCAGACCTCCAGTCTTCCTTTATTTATAATGGGTAGGGGCTGACCTCCCACCATCTTGGCCCTCTAGGGGTCTGGGACTTCTTGACCCCTCACCCTGCCTCCACTACCCCCCTCTCCCCCACCGCCCCGCACCTTTTGTTTTTGCCTCTTCTTATTTTTTTCACACTCTGGCATGAGTGAGTTTTCTTTTTTACGTTTTTGTATAGAGACAAATTCATTTAAACAAACTTATTATTATTATTATTTTTTACAAAATATATATATGGAGATGCTCCCCGCCCCTGCAAATCCCTCCAGCGCCCCCGTGGGGCTGAGTCTGTGGGCCCATTCGGCCGATCCGGACTCTGTGTACCGAGTACACAGACAGGACTAGGGTCCCGTGTACTGAGTATGCGGCCCTGGTATGTACCAAGTAGCCAGCCTTGGGCACACCCTCCCCTGGGGTCAGGGGACACTTGGGAGCCTCCTTCTTCTCCCCATACCCTTTCCTGACTTCACTGCATTCCAGATAAGACTTGTAGACTCACTGAGAAAGGGGTCTTTCCCACCAAAGCCCCCACTCCAGGTCCCCCTCCTGAGCCTGGCTCACCTTTTAGGGTTGGGGGACGTCATGTATTTTGTATGCATTCCACTTCTAATTGTAAATACAGGGCTGAAGTTGGGGAGGCACTACCTGTGGGAGTGACACCCCCTCTTCCTGGTATTCCCTCGGCTCAGCCTCACTACCTAATAGCCATGTTTTTAGGCTATTTTTATAATATGGCACTTGGTCACAGTCCGTTGTAGCTGATTTCCCAGGTCTTGCATTGTACAACCCTCACCTCCCCAGTTCCCTTACCACCTAATAAAGGAATAGTTAACACCCAGTGTCTTTGGTTTCTGTCCAAAGTGGGCACTTCTGGGTCTCTGCTTACACAGGGCCAACTTGAACTCCCATCTTGGGGAAAAACCATGTGATTTTCCAGTCCACTTTTAGTTCCTTTTTGGCCAGGTGTCCTAGCTTCATTTCTGTTACTTTAAACAAGAACCTAATGAAAAAAGAGTGTTGGACCCTGGAGTCCAATCACCGAGGAGGAGTCTTCCCAAGAGACCATCGCTCACACCACAGTTGATGTAAAAGCATGAGGATTTTATTAATTCTGTCATGACAGGGTCTTTCAACATTCGAGAAGCCAGAAAGACCCTGAATAGCTGGCATAGGCTACTTTTAAAGCAAAGAGCCACAGAAACAAGGGGGGAGTCTGGGGGTTCTTTAACTATTATGATTGGCTTATTCAAAGGGCTATTACCAATAGTTGGCTGGAGAGTGGTTGCCAGATCAGGTGAGATAAGAGGGAACATTTGAGGGTCACTTTGCCCCCTTCCCAGGGACTGAGTGAAAACATCAGGAACTGAGTCAACATCTTAAGGGTTATCTTGTCCCCAATTTCGGGAGAACATTTACAAAGACTCAGGGAGATGGAAAGTTTCCAACATTTCAGTACACGTGTGGGTAATTGTTAGGTCCTTGGTTCCCAGGGGAGGGGGGAGAGCACTACTGCTGAGAGGCTTCAGAAATAGCCTCAGAGTTGTCAGAAATGGCTTCAGAGTTCTACAAGAGGAGAGAGGAGGCTATTCTAGCTTACAGTTCCAGATTAGAGTTCATTATTATGAGGAACTCAAAGCAAGAACTTAAAATAGTCATATCACATCGACAGTCACAAGCAAAGAGGAAGATATGAATGCTTCCTTGTTTGTGTTCAGCTGGATTTCTACACATTCTAGGGAATGGTGCCACCCACAGTAGGCCGGGTCTTTTGACATCATTTGAATTAATTAAGACAACCCCCTATGGACATGCTCTCAGGTCAATCGGTTGTAGACAACTTCTCTTCCCAGGTGTTTGTAGATTCTGTCAAGTTGACAAAGTGTTAAGCATCACATCAGGTGATTCCAGTCATTGGATCTTGGGTGGATATCTTCCTTAAGATGAACCAATAGGAAGCCTTGTTTGAGAGCTTTCTTTCTTTCTTTAAAAAATTATTATTAATGTTGTTTTTTGAGACAGGGTCTCTTTGTGTAGCCCTGCTGTTCTGGAACTCCCTTTATAGACCAGGCCGACCTTGAACTCAGAGATTCACCTGCCTCTGCTTCCTGAGTGCTGTGATTAAAAAAGGTGGGTCACCATACCAGGCTTAAAAATTATTTATTATTATTATTATTATTATTATTATTGTGTGTGTGTGTGTGTGTATGAATGTGGGCAGGAGGATGCTGTGAGTGCACGTGGAGGTCAGAGGACAGCATTTAGGAGTTTGTTTTCACCTGTTGGGGTCTGGGAACAAAATGAGCTTGTCAGATTTTCCAGAAAGCATTGTTCCCTGCTAAGCTATCTCTATTGCCTGAGGAAAAAAACTGTAAAAATATGTGTTTTATTACATTTTTATTTATGTATTTGAATGTGGCGGGGGGCACACAATGGGGGTCATGTGATGACCAGAGGACACATTTTGGGAATCAGCTCTTTCCTTCCACAATGTAAGTTCTGGATTGAACTCAGATCCTCAGACTTGGTGACAAGAACCTTCACCCACTGAGCCATCCTACCAGTCGTGGAGCAGTTTCTTAACTGGTGTTCTTTGATGCTCAGGCTAGACTCTTCATTAATTTTTCTGCCTTAACCTCCCTGGTGCTGGTGGGATTACAGTTGTAATCCACCATGCCCTATTAATGCTTTTAAGGTCATATGGGATGATAAAGAAAAATTGCTGAAGGCGAGGTGTGACTCAGTGGTAGAGCCTTTGCTTGGCATGTGCCGTGTCCTGGGTTCCTGGTGAAATTGGTAGCCAATTTGGATCAGTGGGCACATTTTTTCCCATGTGGGTTTTTGTTTTTGAGGGCCTTAAACTGTCGCTCATGGTGTCATGGAACTTGCATAGCCTAAACTGGCCTTGAACGCTTGCTCTTTCTATATTAATCTCTGTGATGATTTTTTTT
>JAQHUG010000443.1:235241-253550 GCA_028555095.1 Dicrostonyx torquatus | reverse complement strand
TTTTTTTCAAGTGACAGCTTTGTTAAAATTAGGTGTATTTGTGTGGGCTTATTTCTGGGTTCTCTATTCTATTCCACTGCTCTGCATGCTTGCTTTTTGTCAATACCACGCAGTTTTATCAATAAGGCTCTTTAGTATAATTTAAGATCAGGTACCGTAATACCTCCAACATTGTCTTTCTGCTCAGGATTTCTGTGTCTATTTGGGATCTTTCATGTTTCCATACGAACTTTAGAATTTTCTTCTAGGTCTGTAAAGCATGCCTTTGGAATTTTGATGGAAATTGTGTTGACTTTGTAGATCGCATTAGTCAATACATGTCTTTTCATGGTACCAATTCTGCCAGTCCATAAGCATGGGAGAGTTGCTATATTTTAGTGCCATCTTCGGGTGTTTGCTTCAGTGTCTTGAAGTTTTCATTGTCAATGTCTTTTACTTCCTTGGTTATGCTTGTTACCAGGTTTTTGTTTGTTTGTTTTGTTACAGGGTTTTACTTACTGGGATTAAAGGCATGTACCACTACACCTGGCTTCTAGGTGTTTTGGTGATTTTTTTTGGGGGGGGGTGATTTTCAAGACAGGATTTCTCTGTGTAGTCCTGGATGTCCTGGAACTCACTTTGTAGACCAGGCTGGCCTCGAACTCACAAAGCTCTGCCTGACTCTGCCTCCCAAGTGCTGGGATTAAAGGTGTGTGCCACCACTTCTTGGTTTTTCTGGGTATTTTTGAAGCTATTTGTGAATGACTGCAAATGGGGTTCTTTACCAGATTATTTTCTTAGCAAAGTTGTTTTTAAAATATAGAAGCATTATGGTTTTGTATTATGCTACTTATCTCAAAATGTCAACCAGATATGAGTTTTCTGGTGGACTCCGTATGTCTTTTAAGGACTGGATCATATTTTCTTCAAACAGGATACTTAGACTTCTGTCTTTCCGGTTTGCGTCCCTTTTATTTCTTTCTCTTGTCTTATTCCTCTAGCTAATTACATTGAATAAAAGTGGAGAGAATGGGCTCCCTATCTCATTTTAGATTTGAGATGAAATGCTTTCAGTGTTTCTCCATTTACTATAATCTTGGCTATAGGTTGTTATATGTAGACTTTATCATGTTGACATTTGTCTTCCCTACTGTTTCTTTAGGGATTTTATCATGAGGGGTTGTTGGATTTTATTAAAGTCCTTTACTGAGATGGTCATGGGATATCCATCTTTAAGCCTGTTTATATGGTGTATTACAGTTAGTGACTTGTGTATGTTGAACTATTCTTCGAAGTTCACTGACTTGGTCATTGGGTTTATCTTACACTTTTTTTTTGTTGTTGTTGTTTTTCGAGACAGGGTTTCTCTGTAGCTTTGGAGCCTGTCCTGGAACTAGCTCTTGTAGACCAGGCTGGTCTCGAACTCACAGAGATCCGCCTGCCTCTGCCTCCCGAGTGCTGGGATTAAAGGCGTGCGCCACCACCGCCCGGCTTATCGTACACTTTTAACTTGTTCTTGAATTTGGTTTGCAAGAACTTGACATTTTGTGTGTGTGTGAGATTGGGTGAAATATATATATACTTGATACAGGGTGTCTTAGTTAGGGTTTTTGATGCTGTGAAGAGACACCATGACCACAGCAACTTTTATAAGAAAAACACTTGATTGGGGTGGTTTACATTTCAGAAGCTTACATATCATCATGGTAGTGAACATGGCAGCATGCAGGCAGACAAAGTGCTGGAACTGAGACTCCAACATCTTGCAGGCAACAGAAAGTCAAGTGAGACACTAGACAAAATCCTGAACATAGGAAACCTCAAAACCCATCCACACAGTGACATACTTCCTCCAACAAGGTCACACCCACTCCAGCAATGCCACACCTCCTAATAGTGTCATTTGTTATGAGATTATGGGGGCCAATTACATTTAAACTACCATACAGGGATTCACATTGTAGCCCTGGCTGGCCTTGAACTCACAGATTCACCTGCCTCTGCCTTCCAACTGCTGGAAATAAGGGCTTTTGCCACCACACCCAGTAACGTGTGTGTGTAGATGTACGTGTATGTGTGTGTCAATGTATGTCACATGTGTGCACATACATGACGGTAAGAAGAGAAATGGAGTTCAGGTGGTTGTGAACTGTCTGACACGGGTACTAGGAACTGACCTCGGGTCCCCTGGAAGAGCTGGAGGCTCTCTTAGCCACTGTACCGTCTCTCTAGCCCTATAGTTTTTTTCCTTTTAATACCATATCCAGTTTTGCTATTGGGTCATTCTGGTTTTCTACAATGACTTTGGTGGCATTCCTCCCTCTCTCTTCTACAGGAACTTGATTTTATTTATTTATTTTTACTACAACTTCAATGTCATGACTTGCTATGGATCTATTAATATTGTTTAAATACTCTTGATTTTAATTTTGGGAGGGCATATGTTTCCTGGGATTTGTCTATTTCTTATAGATTTTCCAGTTTTTTAAAAAAATTTAAGCCATCCACGTATTCCCTAGGAATCCTCTGGATTTCATTGGAATCTGTTGTAGCATGCCCCTTTTAATCTTCAATTTTTGTCCTTTATTGAAAATAGATTTTTTTTAATCATATGATACATCCTGATTAAAGTTTCCCCTCTCTGTATGTCTCCCCGTTCCTCCTCCTCCTCTTCCCTCCCCACCTAGATTCATTCCCTTTCTGTCTCTCATTAGAGAACAATCAAGTTTCTAAATGACAATAATAAAATATAATAATATAAAACAAAAACTTGTAGATGAAAGTTTTTGTCCCACCTGGTCCTGCAGTTGGGGAGGAAAGAATTTATTTGGCTTACACTTCTACATTGTAGTCAACAGGAACTCAAATAGGCAGAAACCTGAGGCGGTAGCTGATGCAGAGGCCATGGAAGGCTGCTACTTACTGGCTTGCTCCCTATAGCTTGCTCAGTCTGTTTTCTTATAGAACCCAGGGCCACCAGCCCAGGGATGGCACCACCCATAATAGGTTGGGTTCTCCTCCATCAACTCCAATTAAGAAAATGCCTTACAGGCTTGCCTACAGCCCCATCTTAAGAGAAAGTTTTGTTTTTGTTTTTAGAGACAGCATTTTCTCTGTCAACGACCCACCAACAGCACCACAACCTCCCCCTTTTGAGACAGGGTTTCTCTGTACAGTCCTGGCTGTTCTAGAACTCACTCAGTAGACCAAGCTGGCCTCGAGTTCACAGAGATCTGCCTGCCTCTGCCTCCCAAGTGCTGGGATTAAAGAAAAGGCATGCCCCAACACCCCTCAGTGGAACATTTTTTTAAAATAGAGGTTCCCTCTTCTCAGATGACTTTAGCTTGTGTCAAGTTGACATAATACTCTCCAGCACAGTGGCATTAGAACAAAGACATCATGAAGGTATAGTAGGAGCCAGAAGATCATATGTTGAAATTTTATCTGGAGGTGGTTATTGAGACTCGAGGCTTTCAACAGCCACTGAGAAGCGAGCTACCAAGAGGGATCATGACCAAAGAGGTTTCATACAATGTTGAGGAATGAAAGGCCCTCCTTGCTGGTGCTGAAACCGCAAAACATAGAGACACTTTCCTTCTTAGTTATTTCTTCATGTTGTTAATTTTATGGTAAATGAATTTTGTGAACTGAAATCAATATTATATTGTTATGCCCAAAGTCTGGATCCTTCAAACATTACCACAAGATGCAAAAGCAAAGAGACTTTATTGTGAGTTAACTCAGGTCCATCTGTCTGAAGCGGTGGCTGCAGCAGCAGCAGCTATGATGGCAGCAGCTGGAACAATGTAGGAGAGAGATCTCGAACAGCAAAATGAAGGGGCTTCTGATTGGCTATTCCCGAGTGGGGTGAGGTGAATTCCAGACTTTCAGGCTTGGGATTGGCTGCCCCCTATGATATAAGGGGATTTCCAGGCTTGAGGGGAAGTCCAAGCCTCTAGGGGTTCAGTGATTCGTCCATTTTCCCTGCTCAGGAATTGGCTGGTTTTGTGTTGGGGGCAGAGATCACTCTGATTCTGGGTTCAAACTGTGTTTCTTTCTTTGGTTCTTTTTACGTTTTTGACTCTAATTTTTGGACCAGGGTACTATCTTTGGTATGCTCTGAATCTAGGATCTTAGTGCATTCTCCTGTTTCAGGGTCTGGGGACTTTTCTATGGCTCTAGGTTTCAGGACAAAGTGTTGCGTTTTTTTTTTTTTAACCTGGCTCTGGCCCCATTTTCAGGGTGTGTTTCTTTCCCTGCCTCTAAACCCAGAGCCAGGCTATTCAAGGGTTGTGCTAGGGCTACAGATTCACTGAATCTTTGGGGGCCTGGGCTTCTCAATATTACTACCTTTAATGGGTAAGTTCTTTCCATAGTTCATGAGATTTACTTTTGAATTACCTAGCTTGTAAGAATTGTACATCCATGCACAAATACACATAACTCCATCACCACCACAGCTCTATGACCTGGGAACTACTGTATGCAAGGAAAGCCAGACGGATGTCTTTCTTCTTGTGTAGAAATAGTAACAGAACATCCATATTGTCAAGTTTCCCTAGACAAATATACATGGGGATTAGCTTCTTTTCATTATTTTAGCTCCTGCTCTCCATTTAAAGAAACAAGTCCTAAGTGGTTAAATAAACACAGGAAAAATAGAAAGGAGAATGAAAGACAAAGAGACAAATGAGATGATGAACTAGGTGATTTGTGAGAGACTGAAGCAAAGACAAATCCCTGTCATGTATGGTGGAATGCTAGACAACTTTATATCCTCTGTGTGGGCTGTGGACAACAGGAAACAAGAGTGGATGGGCAAAGATCTGCTCGGGAGCTTAAAAAGGACACAGGATCTAGGCAGTGACCCAAACAATGAGAGGAAAGACTCCCACAGTTGGATGTATAAAGAATCAAAGAAGATATCAGAAGACACACATCTTCAGAATTAATATTGATAAAGAGCCACCTAATGATTCAGTGTGTCCTCTAGAAAAATTCCAATCAAATTCTTCACAGGAATAATCCTGAAAGTCACACGGTGACTCATGAATAAAACCTTGAAGGACAAGAATAACCCTCAGTTATAAGAACAAAGCTGTGGTCGTCACAATGCTTAATTGATTCCATTTGAACTAAGAAACCATAGTAACTGCTTGGAATGAGGAAATTAGATGCAAGGCCCATACATGAAGCCGCACTGTGATGGTCATTAATCTCAACACATGCACCAAAAGCAAACAAGACACATTTGTAAGATAAATGGTGCTGGAGAAAACAAGTGGCAACTTGCACAGACTGAAACCAAAGTCCTCTCAATTACCCCATAAAAAGCCAATTTGTAATGGATTAACGGTTTTCATGGAAGACTGGACAGTTTGAAATAGTTAAGGAGGATACACTTTATTATGTCAGCACAGGGGAGGGTTTTCGTAGAGGAGACCAGTATCTCAGGACATAATAGAAAGAATTGATGAGATTACATGAAATTAAGAAGCTTTGACCCATCAAGGAAAAATATCAAAGAACAACAAACTACAAAATGGGTAACAAACCTCCTACTGCATACTAGGAAAGGAGGTAATATCCTGGCTACATAATGAGTTAAAAATTAAACACTGGACAACCAAATTACTCAACTGTTAAGTTAATGAAAAGGTCTCAAAGGTCTCAACAGAGCAAATACCAATGGTGTGTGTTGTTGAAAAAGTGTAGAACATCCTTAGCTGTCAAGGAAATGCAAAGAAAATCTTTCAGATTCTATGCCAGCCCAGTCAGAGTAGCTAGGAGAACCGAAGAAGGGCTATAATGACTGTAAGGGCCAGAGGATGAGGAGTGCAGATAAATGCTGCCTTCTAACTATGACATGGTCATTGAGATCATGCACACACAGCAGCCACGGCAGCCAGTACAAACACATGGCATTAGTAGGGGGCTGTCTGGGAAGAAGAGGGTGATATGAAGTGGGTGGAGGTTTGTGGAGGGCAGAGAAGGCCCTGGGTGAATATAAACTGTTGACATGGGCGCAAGAGTAAGAAAAAGTAATCAATTGAAATTACCACCATTTCGGGATGAACGGCTCCCGAAAATGTAGTTTTATATACACTGGAATTGTATTCAGTGCCAAGAGAAATGGCATTATAAAAATGAGAGGAAAATGAGGTTAATGAAGGCTCAGAAAGACAATTTCTAAATGTTTTCTCTCGCTCACAGACCCCAGCTTCTGTGTATTGAATATGTGCTTGTGTGGTGGAAGTGTTGGTGGTGAGTAGTGGCCGGGACGCAAGGAAGGGTCTCACGGGGTTGAATGAGATGCCACAGAGAATGAGAGTGGATGATAAAGCACAAGGGATATGAAAAAGAAACGAGAAGTTCTGTGGAATAAGGATGCAGTGAGACACGGGGAGGCAGGAGATGTTGAAGAGAATCATTAAGCCTAAATTTGCAAGACAATGCTTTAAACAAATTGCATAATTCGTAAGATAATTTAAAATAATAAAATGCTGTATTTTAAAAGGATAATAAAGACAAATTGTATCAGAGGAACAAAATAGTGTTAACCCAGTGACCTTGTAATTCAAACCTAGAGACTGAGGTTGGAGAAAGTCATAGTGTGATCGATAGTATGTTGCTTGCACACACACTTTCCTTACAGCACAGGAATGCCGAATTTGGAAAAGTGAAAACTAAGAAAAAGAACTTACTCAGATAGGAAATCCAAATTCTGTAACATTCTCCAGTCTGTTATTTTGTTTTCAGGGTAGTCAGTGTGAATAGGGAAAGGTCAGAACTCATCACATCTTGCTGCCGCCAATGGTGGGATATTCTGAAGGACGATTTAATTTTTCTGTAGCTGTCCACCTTTCAGGGAGGAAGGAGACTGTTTTACTTGACAGCGGATGATGTCCCTGTTCCTTCTCTGCTCTCCAGCCCAGCGGTTCAGGCACCGCTGTGCCCCAGCCCAAGTCTCTCTTACAACAGCAACTCCACACCTGCAAAGAACACAGTTACCCGAGCTTCAGGGAAGGGCAAGTCCAAAGTGCACAAGAGGATAGTGTGGTCGGTCTGAGTAATTTAATGTATTATGAAGCCAGAAATGATGAATTTGTTATTCATACTGTAATATATTTAAATATTTGCTTACCTCTATGAATTCATGGGTATGTCTAATTATAGAACCCTCCCATTTTAATCGTTACTAACATTTACAGGATGATAGTACAGTTTGGATTTTTAGAAAAACTACCACTCAAACTATAGAAGCCATCACAGTAAATTTTCACGTCTTTGGTATTAGTCTTCCCCGAATGCTGCTCTACTTTCTACACAGGTTTAAGGTAAGGAACTACCAATTTGTTTTGTTCATCATGATTGCCATCGAGGAGTTCCCATCTTTTACCAACACACCTCTGGAATTTGAGGTCCATAATGCCCCATCCAGTGAAAGGAACACTCTGATCAATTCCTTTTCCTGGCTCACAGGACAGACGCCGGCATCACTGATTACAGATGTTCAAGAGAGCAAGTCAGTGGCTGTGCCCACAGGAACATTGTGGCCACTGAACACAGGGGAAACTGTTGGATCTTTCCAAATCTCCACGGGTGAGGGAGTGTGGTCTGAGGAAATATGAAGACATGTCTAATTTTTAAATTTTTTAAAATTATTTTTATTGAGCTATATATTTTTCTATGCTCCCCTTCCTTCCTTTCCCCTCCCCTTCTGCTCTCTCCCATGGTCCCCATGCTCCCAATTTACTCAGGAGATCTTGTCTTTTTCTACTTCCCATGTAGATTAGATCTATGTATGTCTCTCTTAGGGTTCAGCTCATTTGTAATTTTTATATAGGAGGGCTATTGATTTTTGTGAGTTAATTTTGTATCCAGGTATTTTGCTGCAAGTGTTTATCAGCTGTAGTTCTCCAGTTGAAGTTTACTCATGTATACTATCATGTCATCTGCAAATAAAGATACTTTCACTACTTACTTTCCAATTTGAAACCCCTTGATTTCCTTCTGTTAGTATTATATTGAATATATAATACCTTGTCTCGTTCCTGATTTTAGTGGAATTGTTTCAAGTTTCTCAGCTCCATTTAAGTTGATGTTGGCTATGGGCTTCCTGTAAACATCCTTTATTATATTGAGATATGTTCCATGTAGCCCTAATCTCTCTTGGACTCTTATCATAAGGAGTGTTGAATTTTGTCAAATGCCTTTCTTTCACATAATGAGAAGATCATGAACTTTTTTTTTGTCTTTCAGTTTGTCTATATGGTAGATTATATTTATATATTTTTGTATACAGAACCATCCCTGTGTCTCTGGAATGAAGCCTACTTGATCATGGTAGATGAGCTTTCTGATGTGTTTTTGGATTCGGTTTTCAAGTATTTTTTGAGCATTTTTGCATCTATGTTCATAAAGGAAATGGTCTGTAATTCTCTTTGTTGGGTCTTTATGTGGCTTGGGTATCAGGGCACTTACTTGCCTTGTAAAAATGGACAACGTTTTTCTGTTTCAATTTTGCATTTATTAATTGCAATACTGCTTGGCCAATAGTTTAAGAGTATTTCTAGATAGCTCTTACATCTTAAATTAACCCATTTCTATTATTTTGTATTTTACCACGAGGCTTGTGGTTTACCAGCAATGTTCTGGGTGACTCTGGAGGCTACATGGCGTCTCTCTGATTCTGCCTACTCTCTCTCTATCTTTTCCAGCCTGGATATATTCCATTAATCCATTGGCTGAAAGCAGCTTATTTATTAACCAATGGCAATAAAACATATTAACAGCATACAGAGGTTACTTTACCTTCTCTTTTCTGTTTAATTAAAAAGGAAGTTTTTTTTTACTTTAACATAGTAAAATTACATATAACAAAACAGATATCAAGCAAGAATTATAGTTATAATATTTATATCTTCTTTATCTTTTATCATAACTAAGGAAAACTATAATTATAACTATTCTTCAACTCCATCATAAACCTCAGAAGGATATAATATTAATAATAATAATAAGTGTTTAGAATATAGTTAGAGGCTATATTGATTTAGGAAAATGACAGTAGAAGGTTCTCTTTTGTGACTTGCAACTTTACAGCCACAGGGTCTTGGTTGTTTACAGCTCATGACTATTGAGCAAACTTTCAGTACCATCACACAACTGGTGGTTGGTTACCCCTGAGATAAGCATGCCACTGTGGCACCAGCAGAGGACACCTTGTCAGGTGCATCACTGTGGTTTACAGGGTTTAAAACTGGGTAGGACTACTGATCCGCCTCCCTCCCCCTTTTGACAGCTTGCATAGCACCATATACTATGAGAGCTAGCCCTCCAGGGGCTGGGGCCTCCAGGTCAGTACCAGTCTGACTTTTCCAAGCCTTATGTCCAAAGTATGTGGTGTCTTCAGCAATGGGAGTGTATCTTAAATTCTAGGTGGTAATCAAAGGCAATGCTATAGCCTATATTTTGGGGTGGGGGCTTGCCTCTTGGTCCCTCCTGAGTAACAACTTGAAGCGGGGTGTGCCTTGCCTAGCATTGGGGTTTTGTTGAGTAGTTCATGGCTTGGGGTAGGGGGAGCACTACCATTTCACATAGAGAAGCTCCCCAGGTTGGGAAGCAAACTTCTAACATAAGGCCTTATGGGGCAGTGTGTGTAGGTAGAGGTCAGGGTTTGAACTCAGGTCATCAGTCTTGGTGGCAAGTGCCCTTACCTGCTGAGCCATAGTGCTGGCTCAGAAAGTACATTTTTGGGGTCTATTGTTATCTCTTCTGTGTGGATTTGACCTCTGTGAGGCCCTTCACTGACTTTCGTGTCTCAAAGTCTCTTATGAATCTTTCTCTTGTCATTTCATAGTACTTTGCCTGGCTCATTTTAGCTGGTGCAATTTGGCGGGGGGTGGGAAGTTCACTGCACAAATTTGAGAGACATTATTTTAATGATTTGATAGAACCCAGGGCTTCCCTTGCTAGGCAAATGGTCTAATACCCAGCCATACCTTCAGCTCTAATACCAAGAAATCATTATTGTTTTTTAAGATTTGCTTTGTGAATGTGTGTTGTGGGATATTTGTATGCTTTGTAAAATGTATTGCTGTGATTGGTGTTTTTATAAAAAGCTGAACTGTCAATATCTAGGCAGGAGGTGTAGGCGAGACTTCTGGGCAGAGAGAGACAGGAGGAGGCACAGGATGGGCAGTATGTGACAGAACATAGATTAATAGAAACGTGTTAATTTAAGTTATAAGATTTATAGTTAAAAACAGGCTTAAGCTAAGACCAAACTTTCATAATTAATAAGTCTCTATGTTGTTAGTGAGGTAAATAAATCATTGGGAGCATCATCAGTTGATACTATTTTCTCACAGTGAATTCAGCACGGATTGTTGTGGTGGCACATACTTGTAATCCCAGGGCTTGAGAGGCTGAGGCAGGAGGATTGTGAGTTTAAAGATAGCCTGGGCTACATAGTGAAACTGTCTCTAAAACAAAACAACAAAATGTTCAGGGGGCTAGAGAGATGCTCAGTGGTTAAGATGCTAGCTGTTCTTCCACAGGACCCAGATTTGAGTCCCAATACCCACATGGTGGCTAGCAACCATCTGTACCTACAGTTCCAGGCGACCCAGTGACTTTTCTGGTCTCTGTGGGCACACATACAATGAACAGACATACATGCAGATAAAGCACATAATTTTTTAAAATCTTAAAAATAAAAACCTGGCTCAGTTAGAAAAGTGCCTGCTATGCCAGCATAAGATCTGAGTTTTATTTTAAGAATTCAGAATCTGTGGAGAAAAAAAAAATCAGGTGTAGTGGTACATGTGTGTAATCCTATTTCTGCAGAAATGGGAAGAGGTAGATTCCTGGGTCTTACTGGCCAGTCAGCTTGACCTAATTGGCAAGCTCTGGATCAATGAGAGACTCTGTCTCAAAACAAAACCAAAACCAAGATGGTCCCTGAAAAATGACACCTGAAGTTGAACTCTGACCTTCACGCATACCAATCCTCTGTCACCTCTTTGTTACTTCTGTATTAAGTTATTGTGCAGTAGAAGCTGCTAAAATCAAGAGATCTGTTCTAATCTCCTTTCTGTTGCTGGGATAAAATACTGGGCTAAAAGACTCAAGAGCAGCTTAGCAGAGGCATCTCAGCTACTTTTCCATTGTTGTGAAGAGGCACCATTGTAACATGTCTTTCTTCAGACCTCCACCTCCCAAATAATAACACAGAGAGTTCTTATTAATTATGAAAGCTTGGCCTTAGGTTACGCTTTCTCCCAACTAGCTCTTATACCAGACATACTGCTGTCAAGGATGTTGCTGGTGCATCTGTCAGACCCTTGTAACCTGACAATCATTATGTTTATGAGCTAAATTAACTTACTCTGTGAGTTTGAGGTCAGAGTAATCTACATGGCAAGTTCCAGACCTGTAAGAGTTACATAATGACCTTGTCCAAGCTTAAAGTAATAAAAAAGGAATTATTTGCCAGGCCTGGTAGTGCAAGCCTTTAATCCCAACACTCAGGAGGCAGAGGCAGGTGGATCTCTGTGAGTTTGAGGTCAGAGTAATCTACATGGCAAGTTCCAGACCTGTAAGAGTTACATAATGACCTTGTCCAAGCTTAAAGTAATAAAAAAGGAATTATTTGCCAGGCCTGGTAGTGCAAGCCTTTAATCCCAACACTCAGGAGGCAGAGGCAGGTGGATCTCTGTGAGTTTGAGGTCAGTTTGGTCTACAGAGTGAGTTCCAGGACAGCTAAAGATACACAGAGAAATCCTGTCTCAAAAAAAACAAAAACAAAAACAAAAAACGAACAAACAAGCAAAAAAGAATTATTTAATGGCACAGATGATTTGGGGATGGATGTCAGCTTGATCTTGCAGAAGTGGTGCCACGTTGGACATGTTTCTCAAACTGTCTTTATTTATTTTCATCAATAAAATAGAAATAGTGATCTTGTTTGGGAGGTGAAAAAAGTGAGGGACTGGCAGCTGTTCACCAGAATCTATTTTCTTCTTCTTCCTTTAGTGATAGAATCCTGGTCTGGGATTGCAGCTCCATGGTAGAGCACTTGGACAAGGAATGTTCAGAAGCAAAGTGTGCCTCTGGGGGTAGTGTCAGGTGCCTGTGTTCCTAAGGAGGCTACACAGGAGGATAATTGTGCCTAGGAGTTCCTAGGAGCTGAGCAACTTAGAATGTGTCAAAACTCAAACAACTGGAAGGTGATGTTGAAGGGTTAAAGTAGTACCTTAACTCGGGATGGTTAGGAAATAAATTCTTAGAGTCAGTTGTTTCCCTGCAGGCTTCACAGAACCACTGACTTGGAGAAGCCAATACAAAACCATTTCTGGGAGAAGGCCTTTATTTTGTTCTCCAGCAGCCTCCTCTTTTGTGCCCTGACCCCTTAGTGAGGAGACGGTTACTTTGAAGCCATGGCAGACAACATTGTATCAATAACTAAAATCACTGCAATGTCCTTAAGCCCACCAGGGAAAGCCAAGGGCTGTGAGCCTGTGCTCAAGAACTGTTCCAAAGGGAGAAGTATATGATGAATACAAAGATGTTGTCATGAATTGTAAAGTGCTTTGTAAAGTTCACATTTACAGAGTAATAAAGTCAGTTCAACAGTCTCTTATCCCCAGACCAACTAATCAATCATATAAGTCCACAGGCACTTTATGCCTCGGGACTTGAGACAGGAGCTCTGGGTATGTTAGTGCTGAACCACTGAGTGTGACATGGGAAGTTCTTTCCCTTCTGCTTGTCTTGCTGTTTATTTGATTTCATCATTATCACCACCACCACCACCACCACCACCACCACCACCACCACCACCACCACCACCACCACCACCACCACCACCACCACCACCATCATCATCATCATTTGGTAGTTACAGGGAGTGAACCTCACACATATTTAGGCAGGTGCTCATTTTTGCTTTTTCTTTGAGACACTAAGTTGCCCAGGCTGGCTTTTATTTCACTCTGCAGCCTAAGCTGTCACTGAACAGCTCTGATTCTCCTGTCTCAACCTTCTGTGTATTGAGAAAGCAAGCAAGCTTTCACTATATGTCTGACTGCCTCACTAGTTACAGAAGGGCAGAGTCAGCATTGACGACTTCCTTCCTCTTGGGCATTTTTTGGATCCTGTGCTTTCTCAGGAGTTCATTCATATTCATGGGTCCCAGTTATTGTTTTAGCTCATACATATAATGATTGTTGAGGCTACAGGGGACTGGCAGACGCACCAACAACATCCTTGAGAGCAGTGTCTCTGGTATGTGGCATCAAAAAAGCTTCAGAACTGCAGAAAGTTATTCTCGTCTCTGGCTCTCTTTCAAACTGTTGCCTGTGGTTGCAATCTGTTTTTTCCAGGTTCTCGGCTTCTAAATCAAGGCTCTGAAATGAAAATGCAAAAGTATCAAGGAAACTCCATTGAAGCCAACCTGTAAAACAGGTTAGAGTATGCTCCAAGTCCTTTAATCCTAGCACTTGGGAGGCAGAGGAAGGACAATCTCAACAATCTCTGTGAGTTTAAGGCCAGTCTGATCTATATAGTGAGTTCCAGGATAGTCAAGGCTATGTAGAGAGACCCTGTCTACAAAAACAAAATAAAAAACCAACCAACCAACCAAACAAACAAAAAAACCCAACAACAAAAAACAAAAACAGAAAAACCCCCTAAAACTAAAATAAGCAAAAGTAAAACACTTTTCGGTTGGGTCCCAGTTACTGTTTGCAAGAGAAGGAATATGGGGAATAGTGAGAGTTGTTCTCTATTTTTTATATTTATTTATTTTATGTGTACGAGTGTGTTTAACCAGCAGGTGTGTATATGTACTGCATTAATGTCTGGTGCCTGCAGAGGCAAGTACAAGGTGTCAGATTCCCTGGAACTGGAATAACAGAGGGTTTCAAGACACCTGGTGGTTGTAGAACTAAACCCCAGTCCTTGGAAAGAGCAGATAGTGCTCTTAACTATTGAGTCATCTTGTCAGCTCCAAGACTATCTGTTTTGATTGATATATACACAACCATTTTCTACTGTACATGTCTCTTCCCAAAATTCACTTGATTTTAATTATATGTACAAGCACAAGATGGTAATTGACGGATTCTCCCTAAAAGTTCACATGAGGACACAATTTTGCCTTACTGAGCATGAACCCCAAACCAATTCATACTGGGATCAGTCCTCCTGCCCTGGGGAACCAGGGTGCATTGGGAGTGTATTTGAGTAGAAACTGTGTAAGTTTGATATTCATTTAAGGTAGGAGGGGGCAGAAGAGGTGGCTCAGAGGTTAAGAGTGAAGGCTTATCTTCCAAGAGGACTAACACTCTATTCCTAGTACCCATATGGGACCTTACAATTGTCTGTTTTTCCAGTTCCAGGGTATCTGACACCCTCTTATGGCCTTCCAGGGCACTAAGCACACATGTGCTGCATAGACATACATGCAGACAAAACACTGAGGCACATAAAATTAAAATAAGAGGAGGAGAAATGTATTCTGTTCTTCAGAGAAGATGTACATGTCACTCACAGTGGAAAAGTGCCCAAACGCAGGGTTGTAAACTAGTAAATAGGAGCCAGGTGTGGTAGTGCACACCTTTAATCCCAGAACTTGAAGCAGGGACAGGTGGATCTCTGTGAGTTCGAGGCCAGCCTGGTCTTCAAGGAAGAGAGTTTGAGGACAGCTGGGACTGTTACATGGAGAAACCCCTGTCTTGGAGAAAAAAAAAGGCAGATAGGGAAAGCCCTTTGCAAACTGCAGGCTGTGCTGGCAGGAGCTACAGCTGCTGCACCTGGATCACTGTCAAATTAGCTCCAGGCACTGAAGCTGTGAGAACAATGGCAGAGCTCACATCTCTGGCTTCTGAAACCAAAACTGTGGAGGGCATTTCATCTCTGATTTTATAGGCTGAGAAAGATGGGACTTGAATTGGATCCCTGGAACTCCAAAGGGAGAAGGAGAGAGCTGACTCTCAAAAGTTGCTCTTTGTGTACAGTTTCACGTGCATGCTTGCACGTATGTGGATGCGTGCATGTGAATGCTTATCTGGATGAGTGTGTGCGGAGTCCAGAGGTCACACTGGGTGCCTTCCTTTATTATCTCTCTGCTATCATCTTATTTTCTGAAACAGGGTTTCTCACTGAACCGTGAGCATATTGATTAGTTAGGCTGGCCAGGCAGCCAGCTCTAGGGATCCAACTGCCACGGTTCATCAGTGGGGATACACTTGGCGAAGGTTACATGGAACTTCTCAGGCCAGCACAGAAGCTGTGTCCTATTTTGCTTTATGTTGCTTAGGTAAACACCATGACCAGAAACAGCTTCTGGGAGAAAGGGGTTTACTTCAGCTTACAGCGTACAGTCCCACCATTGAGGAAGCCCAGGCAGAAACCATGGAGGAACACTGCCTGATGGTTTGCTTTCCACAGCTTGCTTAGACAGCTTTCTTATACAGCCCAGCCACCTGTTTAAGGATGGTACTGCCCACACTGGGCTGGGCCCCCTACATTAATCAACAATCAAGAAAATACCCACCACCCCAGGCATGTCCACAGTCTGCTGGCAGCAATTTTTCAATTGAGTTTTTCTCTTCCTAAGTATGTCCAGATTTGTGACAGAAACCAAACAACATTGAAAGTTGATGAGGAACAAAAGGGAAGGAAAAACAAGATGTGTGTGTGTGTGGCTAAGGTTGTGTGTGAAATTCGAACAAGTGACACTTTGGAAATGGTGTGGATGCATGAGTTTGTAGCCCCAGCTACTTTGGACACTGAAGCTGAGGATCACTTGAACCCAGGAGTTTGAGGCTAGCCCTGGCAACATAGTGAGACCTTGACACACCTACACAGACAGAAACAGAGACACAGAGAGACAGAAATAGAGAGCCAGCCAGCCAGCCAGCCACACACAGAGACCGAGAGAGAGAGAGAGAGAGAGAGAGAGAGAGAGAGAGAGAGAGAGAGAGAGAGAGAGAGAGAGAGAGAGAGAGAGAGAGAGAGAGAGAAGAGAGAACTAAATTAACATGTAAAATGTCCCACTTGGCCAAAAACCTTTGTTGTGTGTGTGTCTCGGGGGTGGTGCCTGTGATAAGGCCAACATGATTGACTTTCAATCTTGCTCCAGTGAGGTCAAAATGAAATGAGTTTCAGGTAACTGTGAATTGAAGGCTTATGACACAGGCTCATGACTAGAAGGGCAAAGTTAGCAGCCTTGCCTTGGATCAAAGAATTTTGTAGGAGAAATATCAGCCATTGTTTGAAAATCCAGTTCTCTGGTTAACAGGCAATGTTTCTGTGCCAAAGGGAGCGGGAAGGGTCAGGAGTTTGCCACATGGTGACTGACCCTGGTTGCTGTTTGTGTGACAGGGCAGGGCAGTTACTCATCTATTCAGAACTCTATGAATGTGCCTTTGTATTGAACTCTGCGTCTTAGACAGAGTCTCCCAGATGTTGACTAAGAAAGTAGCTTGTTTGAAATTCTTGTCCCGAATTTGGGGAGCCCTGGGGTGCCTAAGGGTACCAGAGACATTTAGATCCCCACTTTGTATTCTTGGTCTCATCAGTGCAAGAATTTAAGAAGGAAACTCGAGGACAGTTTATTATAATCTAAAAGAAAAACAACAGGGTAGGCAAGCAGCCAGGAAAGAAGGGAGCAGAGGAAGAGAGGCAGCCACGCCTTTTGAATTTGCCTGGCCTGTGTGAAATGGAGCTCAGCAAACAGCCATAGGCAGATAAGCAGCTCATGATGCAGACGAGGAACTTCGGGGAAAGAGTGAAGAAGCCCAAAGTGTCAGAGAGAGCCTGTCCAAGCTCTGGGCGGTATTCGAAAGAAAGAAAAAGATAAAAAGAAGGAAAAAGGAAAGGCTATCTTTTTCTGAGCAATTTGGAAAATCAGGAAGACTTTGCAGAGCCACGTGGAAGCTAAAACTTCAAGTTTAATATCAGAGGGGCCAGTGAGATGGCTAGCTCAATGGTAAAGGTGCCTGCTGTTAAGTCTTGCAGACCTGAGTTCAATCCCTAGGTCTCACAAGTTGTCCTCTGACTGCCACACGTGTACCTTGTGCAAAACAAATACAGTGCAATAAAAGAAAATCAAATACTTAACATGAAAGAAGTCAGTTTGCAGAAGAAGACTGGCATGGTGGGCTGCTTCTAATTTCAACCTCAGAGGACCAAATAGGCGATGGCCAGAGCAAGCTCACTAGGAAGACCAGTCGTATTGACAAGCTGTGGTTTGTCACTGACTAAAGTAGAAGAGCAAGGGAAGTTGATGATGGACTTCACCCTTGAACCTCCATATGTATGTGTACATCCGCGTGCACACTGCACACTTGTACAAAAATGGAAAAAGAAGAGAGGAAAATGAGAGAGACTTTATTTAAAGAAATATTTATTATTTATCTATCTAGGTTTCTGTTAGCAGAGCGTTTTTGAGAAAAGCCTGTGACATTCACACTGGAGAGACGAGGACTGTAAAGGGCCATATTTCTTGATCCTGATGTTTTGGGGGTTCTTTTCTCAGCTCTCTGTTCTACTCTTGGGAGTGCTTTTTTTTTTTCTTAATAATCTGTCTCTATTTTGCTCTGGGACCTTAAAGTTTGGGCTTAGATGTTCTCTGAGCTCGAGTCCACAACTCAGCATATGTTGCCTGACACTGGGCTTCATCACTATTTAATGGATGACTTAAAAGACATGACTGCACCTGTCCTGCCAGGACTTTCAACGCTTAATAAATTTGTCCTTGGGCTTCTGCTTCCTTCTGAGTTAATTTTTAACTCATTTTATTAATGAGACTAAGAATCCCCAAAGGGAAACTAAGTAACAAGTCTACCTGACTGCGCCTTGGTGAGAGTTAAAAGAGCGAAGAGACCTACCTGCCGGCATAGGAAGTTGACAAAGTACTAGTACTAAGATATTCTCCCCTCCCCCTGTGGTGTGTGTGGTTACTGGGGATGGAACCCACATGCATGAGAAGCAGGGGCTCTGCCACTGAACTACATCACCAGCCCAAATACTGTCCTTTCATTGGCTCCAGGAAATTAAGTGAGCCTAGAAACCACCTTTTCACGAAGTATGTGACATCCTTTTAGTTAAGGGCTCTCACTAAATAACAAGGAATTCAGAAACAGAAGGGAAAAGGACCAATTTGGAGACCGATAGAATAATCCCAAATAACTCTTAGAGAGTGGCCAGGAAGAACCTGTTTTTTTTTGTTGTTTTTTTTTTTTTAATTCAAGAGGAAATTGGAGGCAAAACGTAATTGGCCCCCATAGGGAGTGGCACTATTAGGAGGTGTGGCTTTGT
>JAQHUG010000443.1:209631-233502 GCA_028555095.1 Dicrostonyx torquatus | reverse complement strand
TCTAATTGAGCTGGGGCTCTCTGGTTATTCCAATACGTTGGACATGTGGAGAGACCGAGTTTGCAAACTTGATTAAAATAAAGGTGAAAGACTTGGATAAATCCAGACCTCTCTAGCAGGAAAAAGAAGAGCCAAAGAAATCTAGGTTAGCCAGGTTAATGACTCTGTTTCAGGAACGAGCTGAAGATAATCTTGAGAATAAACAGGGAGTTACCCCCTTGTGATTATCACTGGTATTTTCGGAATTTGCAATGATCACTGCTTTTTTTTTTTTGAATTGTCCAATGACACCCTCCCCACCCCCTTTTGGATTACTGGGTTGTGGTTTCTTCCCTTAAAAACCCCTTCTTCCAGCTACTAGGGGTCAAACTCTTCCCCTGCGTGGACTATGAGTCTCGTCCCCAGAGCTCTGGTACTTGTCAATAAACCTCATGTGATTGCAGTAAGGACAGTCTCTCGTGAGTTCCTGGGGGGTCGTGTTATCCCGAGACTTGAGAGAGTCTCCCCGATCCAGGGGGGTCTTTCATTGGTTCTTTGCTTTTACAGATGGGACTCGGGTCTCCTTTGTTGGCTCTTGTGGGAACTCTGCAGATTTGGGCATAACAAGTCAAAAGACAGGGAAAGGGGCTGTGGAATACTATCTTGTGGACATGACACAGCCAATGAAATTATAATCTTTTTCTTGGTCCCAACGCAGTTCTGCCTGTCCTGGAATTCGCTATGTAGATCAGGCTGCTCTCTCCCTCTCCCCTCTCCTCCCCTCTCCCTTGTTAAATACCCATTGATATACTCAGGTTCTAGCAGATAGCTTGAAAGTCTTGGTCACACAGATGGCCTTGGTTAAACTCAGTAAGTCACAGAAGAAAGCGACATATACTGGGGAAAGGGACTTGTGGGGTAGATCGGAGTGTGTAAAAGGTGATGGGGTCCTCAGATGCTGGATATCTGAAAGGTTGTGAACGAGGCTGACACCAAACACTATGGATTCCTCTAAACAAGCAAAGCCACAGTGGTCCAGGAAGGGGCGGGTCTTGCGTGTGTCTTTGGAGCTGGGGCAATGTCAGCCAATTGGAGGCGAAGGGAGAGAAGCGACCAATGATAAACAGCTCTTGCGGGTGACTCTGCCAACAAGGCTCCAGTTCGGCGCACGCACGCGCGGTCGCGCTGGACTACGGGACGCTGCTGAACTAAGGGGCCGGAGGGGATAGTACCGCGCGCCCAAGTCACGTGTCCCTGAGGTGTCCGAGTTCCTCTGGAGTCAGGGACATTTTCTGTAGGCAAAGGTCATAGAGCCTTGGGGTGGGGTGTGTGTGTCTGTGAGGTGGAGTTGGAGGAGCACCCGAATGCAATGTGATCTCAGCCGAAGGACAAAGGTCTAGAGTTAGGTTTGGGGGCCGTGGGCTGGGCGATCCGGTGGGGGTGTGGCCTTACGACTCGAAGAAGTAAGCGTGGGGCGGGCTCTCCGCTGAGGTCGAGTCCTGCGATGAGGAGGGCGGTGATGCCCACGAGTTTACTAGCAAATAGATAAATAGAGACCACAACTCTATTCCGATGCTGCTGTGATCCCTGCGCTGGCCTACTTTTAGATTGGAGGTGGTGACGTCAGGGAGCGGAATTAACCTCACTAGGGGTGTGGCCTCAGCCCATCCTAGATGCGTCTGTGGGCGTGGCGTGGCAGCTCGGGGGCGTGACTCAGGAGCGGGTGGACGATCCTGCTTCCGTATTAGATTATAGTGCTCAGGTTCTGGCTCTGCGCTTTCTTACTTAGGTTCCGCCTCATGGAGACTCCCGTGGCCGCCGCACCTGCTGGGGGATTCTTCCCCTCGTTCCTTCTCCTGGCGTTTGGGACACTGGTGGCTGCTGTGCTGGGCACCGCTCACAGACTGGGGCTCTTCTATCAGCTGATGCACAAGGTGCTTATGGCAGGAGGAGAGGAGGGCTACGGGTTAGGAGGAGGGGCCTGAAGGCGCTCCTCCAGCTCATCCACTGTGCTGGTGGGTAAAGCGAGTCCCGACTAGTTCAGAGTGGTTGGGAGATTCTTTACAGAGCTTTGTCCCTTTGCCAAACTGTATATGGGCTCTGGACTTTGTATCTAGTTCGAGATAATGGGGAAACTGTCGCTGTCTGGATAGCACACACTGCCTACCTCCATACCCAGGGGCCTGAGTCATTTTAACAGAGCAGGCTTTTTAAACATAGTGGGATTGGTGGGCGGAAGGCAGGCAGGGGATGGACTGGGCTCTGATACTAGGCTACACGAGGGGTTTTAACATATCTCTTACCATCGAAATAGATGCAATCATTTTTGTCCTTGTGCCCACAAGAGGAAACCGATCCACAGAAAAGTTTAGTATTTGCTCTAGATGACAGGTTTGGAAAGAGCTGACCCCACAAGTCATGTTCTAAATCACTTGTTCCATTGTGAGAAATTTCGCACCCCACCCAGTCCTTTCTCCTTTAGTGGAGCTGTGTCAGTGACCTTGAGGTCCTTACGTATGTGCCATGTGGCGGTTGGAAGGTACACGGTTACTGAGCTTGGATGCTCAGGGCAGTCTGTGCCAGGAGGCACTTCCATGCTAGGCATGTGGCAGCTGGCAGCCTGTCAGCTGGACACGAGGCTCATGAGTGAGAGAGAGGCAATAGGCTGGAATTAGCACTCCAGGTGCCAGGCCCTGCAGGGATACCAGAAAGCAGGCACAAGGCCAAGCCAGGGACCTTCGGCTTCTTGCCAAGCTCCCCTGGGTTCTGTAGATCTGCCCTCATTTTCTCCTGACTGGTTGAGTATCTCTGGATACTCAATAGATGTAATCTACTGAGCCATGTAAGAATATAGCCCATATCTTAGCCTGCTACTTGGTAGGCTGAGAAAAGATGAACACAGGTTCAAACTCAGCCTAGGCGACACAGGGGTTCAAAGCCATTCTGGGAAGTCTAGTAAGACCTTTACAATGTAAAAAGGCTCAGGGGGCAGCTCAGTGGTAGAGTGATTGTCTAACATGGCCTGTACCTTGGGTTCAGTGCTGCTGCAAAAAGTACGAGGTTCTGTTGGACTCTATCACTTGGGAAAGTCTTGGTGTCCTTAGCTGTAGGAAAAAGAGAACAGTAAGATTTGCTAAGACAGCATACCCTGATGATTTGCTGTGTTCTTCTGTCCTCTCCCTCTATTCCTGGGCTGGCCGGCTACTGTCTTTTTCCTCATCTCTCCTGGCCCAGGTGGACAGGACAAGCATTCGGCATGGTGGGGAGAGTGTGGCGGCTGTGCTCAAAGCCCATGGCGTACGTTTTGTTTTCACACTGGTTGGTGGGCACATTTCCCCACTGCTGGTAGCCTGCGAGAAGCTGGGCATCCGTGTGGTAGACACACGCCATGAGGTCACTGCTGTCTTTGCTGCCGATGCTGTGGCCCGCCTGACTGGTAAGGGTAGCATATGGAGGGCTGGGGGCTGGCGGGACAGTGACATGGAACCTGTACATGAGAGGCAGAGGTGTGGGGGTAGGATTGTGGCTGGCAGGGTGGCATGGTTGTCATCAGCTCTGTCTTCCAGGGACAGTGGGTGTGGCGGCAGTGACAGCTGGTCCTGGCCTTACCAACACAGTGACCGCAGTGAAGAATGCTCAGGTGGCCCAGTCTCCGGTCCTGCTTCTGGGTGGGGCTGCCAGTACCCTGCTGCAGGTGCCTAGTCCTTAAACATGGTCAGGGTCCCCAGGAAAAGCTTCCTGAGCTTACCTGATAACCATTCCACCCCTTCTCTGCCAGAAACGGGGAGCACTCCAGGCCATTGATCAGATGTCTCTGTTCAGACCGCTTTGCAAGTTTTGTGTTTCCGTGCAAAGGGTACGGGACATTGTACCTACCCTGAGGACCGCAATGGCTGCTGCCCAGTCAGGCACCCCAGGTAGGTGGAGGAGGGAGCTGGATAGCAATAAGGCCCTGGGGTTCAGGGGTTGCAAGAGCAGGCACCATAGGCTCGGAGTCTTCCTGTCCCTGCAGGTCCGGTGTTTGTGGAGCTGCCTCTGGATGTGCTGTATCCCTACTTCATGGTAGAGAAAGAGATGGTGCCAGCCAAGCTTCCCAAGGGCCTCATGGGTCGAGTGGTCTTCTGGTGAGAACTACCATCCCTCTACACGCCTCCTCCATTGTCCGCCTCTTTCTCAGTCTTCTCCCCATACACACCCTCCTTTCTTTCTCATTCTGAGTACACGTGAACTCTGAGGAGCCAGCTTGGGGAGAGCATTCTGTGTAAAAGCAGTGCATGTGTAAAGGTCCCGAGGCAGGAGGGTACTTGGTAGGTTTGGGAAGGCAAGGCACAGAGGTTGAGAGGTTTTCCTATCTCCATTCTTTCTCCTCTTTTTCCACCTCTGCCACCTCCTCATTCCTGAGCTTCTCTGTCTTCTCCCTTTGCTTGTTCTTGCCCCTCCCCTCCCAGATATTTAGTGGGCCAGATCTCTGCACAAGATAGCAAGATAGGCATTGGATGTCGTCAGTGGACAAGACATTCAGGTTCTTGTGCACTGGTTTGTGAGAATTGTTCTGAGGACCAGATCGAGTGAAAGCAATTTTGTTCTGTGACCTTGCTCTATAACTCATCTGGCCCAGAACTCTGTGTGGCCCAGGCTCTTCAGAAACTTGAAAATTCTCCTCTCTCAGCCTCTAAAGTGCTGGGATCACTGACAGGCGCTCCGGGCCTGTTGGAAGTCTTGTTCTTAAGGCTCCCTGGCCTCCAGTCATCTGGCTCTCTTTTCTCCATGTCCTTTCTCTCAGCGTCACTTGGAAGGCTGGCTCTCTTCCTGCCTCCCCTTTATGTATTTTTATTTTTATTGGTTTTATTGATAGGAGTTAGTTTTGGAGCCCATGCTGGCTCACAGTTGGGGTCAGTCCTCTTGCCTCAGTATCTCTGGTGCTGGGTGGTCTTTCCTTTTTAAACCATGTCCCCATGGCCTCCAATGTTCTTGGCCTCATCTTAGCTCCTCGCAGCCTTGACTCAAACAGACAAGACAGGCTTTAGCTCTGTGCCCTGATTGCTTCTTGTTGACACTCGTGTCTGTCTTTAATGAGATGAGGGCAAGGCCTGGGCAAGATTTCTTTTTTTTTTTTTTTTTTTTTGTCACAGGGCCTTAGAAACTTGAGGCCTGGGGCCCAGTGAGTAGGGAGACAGAGAGACACTGCAAGAGTGAATGGGTGACATTAATTACTCCCACAGACAGAGCATTTTGCAAAGTGTTTGCCTCCTTCCCTTCTGGTGGTATTGGAGGTGGAAACTAAGGCTTCATATACACCAGGCAAGGGCTTTAACTGAGCCACAGTCCCAGACCACAACATGCCTTATAGCCTAAGAGGGTAGATATGGAAACTTTCCCAGTTTACAGAGGAGGAAGCTCAAAATGGTAAAGGAGCTGGCCCAGAGTCACACAGCCGGGGCACTGTAGGGGCAGGGTCTAACCAGTTTCCTGGTCCAGTTTCTGTGCAGGCATTCTTTGCTAGTGTTTTATGTCTGGGGCTATGTCATATTAGGGTGGTTATCTGAAAGGAGGAATAAGCACCTGGTGACTTAGCCATTTAGTGTCCCTGTGTCACGATTTTCGTCCCTGATTCCTTTCCTGGCCCCTTGGCTTTCCTCAGCCTCCAGAATCCTGTATTAACTTTAGTAACTGATTCCTCCCTGTTCTCACAGGTACTTACAGAACTGCCTGAACAACCTCTTCGTTGGAGCTTGGGAGCCTCGTCCTGAGGGACCTCTGCCCCTGGACATTCCCCAGGCATCTCCCCAACAGGTGAATCAACTCTCTTACCTGTCCTAGGACTCCCACTTGGCAAGGCCTTGGCAGATCTTCTCTCTTGGCTAGTGCTGGGCCTCAATCTTGTGGGCTCGTGGGAACCCCAAGATGGCCCTTTACATTTTTAAAAAATGTTTGTGTGTTGCGTTTATACCACTACTTGCATGTGGAGGTCAGAATATAACTGTGTGGAATTGATTCTCTCTTTCTGCCTTGACATAAGTTCTGGGGACTCAGTTCAGGCATAAGTGCTATGACCTGTTAGCTGTCTTGCCAGACTGTGGGATGGCCCTTTGATCTCTACCCATCACCCCAGGTCCAGCGCTGTGTGGAGATCCTGAGCCGGGCCAAGAGACCCCTGCTGGTGCTGGGGAGCCAGGCTCTGCTGCCTCCGACCCCTGCCAACAAGCTTAGGTGAGGAGTTCCCACTCTGTCTTAGAACAATGGTCTTGGTCTCTGGTGTTCCAGCGGCCTTGGTCATGCGGACATCTGCTCTACCTGGATTCTCCCCACCCACAGGGCTGCTGTGGAGACCCTAGGAGTCCCTTGCTTCCTGGGGGGGATGTCTCGGGGGCTGCTGGGCCGCAACCACCCTCTTCATATCCGGCAGAATCGCAGTGCTGCCCTGAAGAAAGCAGATGTTGTTGTCCTGGCAGGTGGGCTCAGCCTCCCATTCTTCCCTTTGTTCCTGACCTTGTCCATCCTCACATCTACACCCTTCCTTTGTGATCACTCATTACTTCTTCCTCTGAATCCACCCCTCCCCTTCTAAAGGCCTTCGAACAAGCCTGAATGCGAAAGCAAGCCAGCAAACACCTCAGACTGCAGCTTTGTGCTGTGACCCGGCTTCCCCCAGAGCAAGCATGCCCTGTGGGCACTTGCCCTGTCATACACACATTTTTTACACGAACCATTTTGTATTCCACCAGTCACATGACAGGTGTACTCTGTCAGCTCTTGCTCTGTACAGCTGTGTACTGCTTCATGACAGAATGCATTTTGGGAAATGTGTCTGAAAGTGGTTTTCTTGTGTGGATTTTGAGTGTGTGTACACAAGCCAGTGGTTGGCTGGGAAACTGCTGGGCCGTGTCATTCACAAGACCACAGTCGTGTATATGAACTGTCACTGACTGAAACACTGATAGACGTACAGGACTGTAATGGTACCCCATATCTAGTGGCTTATAATAAGTTCATGGTTGCTCACATCTTCCCAGCAGGCCAGGTAGGAATCCTCCCTTCCCTTGTGGTGTTGAGGCTATTAAAATCCAAGGCCTTGTACATGCTAAATGAGTTTTCTGCTACTGAGCTACATGAAACCCCCAAACCCTCATGACCTTTTGACCTTTTCTCTCACTATGTATGGCACACCATTTGTTGCTTTTGCCATGGTTTCTTGATCAGAGCCAGTCAAGAGGCCTGCCCAGAATCAAGAACCGCAAAGTCACGCGGGCTAGACGGCCTCGTGGGTAAAAATGCTTGTTGCTAAGCCTGATAACCCGAGTTTGATCCCTGGACCCCACATAGTAGGAGTAGAAAACTGCCCCCCTGCAAGATTGGTGTAGGATTTCATCCCCAATGTAAATGTCTGTAAGGTTCCTGCAGGTGGTACAGATGTAAGGAAGGGGGGCTGTCCTACATTCAGTGTGCCACAATGTATCAGGAGTGAGGTGGTGCCCACTGACACCCTGCCTGTCACCACAGGAGCTGTATGTGACTTCCGCCTGTCTTATGGTCGTGTTCTCAACCGCAAGAGCAAAATCATCATTGTCAATCGGAACCGGGATGATATGTTGCTCAACTCAGACATCTTCTGGAAGCCCCAGGAGGCTGTTCAGGGTAAGCAAACCCCAGGAGTCCCTACCACGTGCATGGCTTCTTTCATCTGGCCTCTGTTGAAACTTCAACTGAATGTCAGGTCTGGCCCCTGCACCAGGGGACACTTCGGCAACCTGAGACACATTTGGCTTGCAGACTGATGGGTGATTCTGAAGGAACAGAGGAAGGGTGGGTACAGAGAGAGGTTTGGGATTTTGCATCTCATCAACTCCTGTATGCTGCGTGCTGCTTTTGGCTGGCCCATGACCCCTGAGCCTCTCTGTTATTCTCCTGATTTTTGTCCCCTTTCCATACCATACTCTGACCACTATTCCAAGGACATAGACCCTCTTGTAGCATAGGGAACAGGGTCCTTAGGATTTAACCAAAGAATTGATTGCACCTTATGTATTAGGGACGGTCCCTCCCAGAAGTTGATGAGCAGCAGGTGGAAGATGGCAGGCTGGGCAGGGAGGGACTGATAAAAGGAGCTAGACAATCAGGGGATGATGCTGCATGCCTGTGATTCCAGCTGCTTGGTGGGAGGGAGGTGAGGGAACAGAGACCAGATTACCTATTTGAGGCCTGTGTAACTTACTTAGCACGATCTGTCTCAAAAAAACTCCAGTGTCACCTGTGATAGTGCACACTTAGGTTTTGTTTGGAAACAGGGTCTCACTATATAGCTCTGACTGTCTTGGAACTCACTGTGTAGATTAGGCTGGCCTTGAACTCACAGAGATGTGCCTGCCTCTGTCCGCCAAGTGCAAAGATTAAAGTGTGCCACTACGCGCGGTGATGGTGGTGCACACTTGTAATTCCAATATAGAAGCAGGAGAACCACTGAGAGTTTGAGCCAAATCCTTGGTGAATAGTGAGTTTAAGGCTAGTCTAGGCTGCAGTGTGATATCTTGCCTCACCCCCCCTCCCCCAAAAGCCTGAGTGGGGTGGGATGGTAAGTTTGGTGGCACGGGCCTACCACTAAGGAGACAGAGGCAGGTAGATTTCTGAGTTTAAGGCCAACCTGTTATACATAGAGAGATCAAGGCCAGCCAGTGCTACATAGAGGAACCCTGTCTCAAAACACAAAGTAACACAAAATAAACAATAAAATAAAAAACCACCACGAAAGTCGTGCCCATATGCTTGGGCTCGGAAGACTTCCTTGGTGGGTGACATATTTTGGAGGCAGGCTTGACAGTACTTGGTGCCTCTGGGTTATGAGGGGCAGGGAGATTAAGTTTCCAACTTCCCTACACCTCATTTACCAGGTCTTGCCAAGACACCCGCACCAATTCTCAAAGGCTCTTGGAGGGACTTCACCAGCTTCGTCCTGAGAATGCCTCTGGCCCATTTTCCTCTCAGATGCTGCCGTTGGCTTCCTGTTACATTTGGGCCTCTGGTGCTGGAAGGGCAGGAGGAAGCTGCTGCCTGGCAGCTGGCCCTATAGCTGTGCCTTCTTCCTTTCTAGGAGATGTGGGTTCCTTCATGCTCAAGCTAGTGGAAGGCCTTCAGGGCCAGGTGTGGGCCTCAGATTGGGTTGAGGAGCTTCGGAAAGCCGACCAGCAGAAGGAACAGACTTATCGGTCAGTCTGGGTAGAGTGGACATGGCAAGGGTAAGAAGTGGAGGAGGTCATTGCCAACCAGCCCTACTGACCTCCAGTGTCCTGTTTCAGGGACAAGGCTGCAACGCCTGTGTCTCAGCACCTGAACCCAGTGCAGGTGTTACAGCAGGTGGAGGAGACTCTGCCTGACAACGCACTTCTTGTGGTTGATGGTGGGGACTTTGTGGCCACAGCCGCCTACTTGGTACAGCCCCGAGGGCCCCTGCGCTGGCTCGATCCTGGTAAGGAAAGGCCCACACCCGGGGCAGCTTGCACTACATGGACCCTTCACAGCAATTTGCTCCTATCTTCCTAGGAGCCTTTGGGACTCTGGGAGTTGGTGCAGGGTTTGCACTTGGGGCTAAGCTGTGTCAGCCGGATGCCGAGGTGAGGCATTGGATGTGGGAGACTTGCTGCTTTCTGGGCTGTGAACCACCCTAACTGCCTTGGGTCCCCCCTCCCCCCACCAGGTTTGGTGCCTGTTTGGGGATGGAGCCTTTGGCTACAGCCTCATCGAGTTTGACACGTTCGCAAGACACAAGGTGACTGGGCTGTCCTGAGGGAAGCTTATGGGATATGGGTTCTGGGATATGTCATCCATAACTGGGAGCTGGGGGGAGGAAGAAGGAGGAGGGAGGGGCCTTCCCTCAGTGGGCCACAGGCCTTGTCTTGTGGCTGGTCAGACCTTTGGACTGATGGCTGTTGCCTGGCCTTTTTTTTTTCCTCCTACAGATACCAGTGATGGCCTTGATAGGGAATGATGCAGGTTGGACCCAGATTTCTCGGGAACAGGTGTCCAGGTTGGGCAGTGACGTGGCCTGTAGCCTGGCTTACACTGGTGAGGGACCAGACTATCTTAGGTCCAGCTGGGCTTCTGTTACTCTCCTTGGTGGACCCTCTGGTACTTACTGTCTTATTTATTTTCTTTTAGATTACCACAAGGCAGCCATAGGTCTGGGGGCCCAAGGATTGATACTGTCACGGGACAATGAAGATCAAGTGGTCAAGGTACTTCGTGAAGGCCAGCAGCTGTGCCGGGAGGGCCACGCAGTCGTGGTCAACATCCTGATCGGGAGGACGGATTTCAGAGATGGCTCCATTTCTGTATAGGGCCCATGTATGGGTTAGTGTGCTTGCCTCTGTGCCTGGACTATGCCTGGCCCAAGTTTTCATCCTTTCCTGCTCTGAGCTTGTCTCACAAGGCCCAACAGTGGGTAATGGAGGGATCAAAGCTCAAAGAGGCACCTTGGCGACCCTCAGTAGCAGCTCTTTCCACAGGCCCAGCCATACACCTTTCTCCCTCTTACAGACTGAATAAACCTCTTAGCTACATGAGCCCAAGGACTCAGTCACGTAACATGTGTATACTGGTTTATTTATTGTCCACAAAGGTCGAAGTAGTGGAAAAGAAGTGGGAGACTGGAAGGGGACCTAATTCTTCCACTTGATCTCTGGGAATTTTGGGGTACCTGGTATGGCAAATACTCTCCCACTCTATGGTCCCTGAAAGAGTTCCACATGCCCACTCCAGAGAGGCCAGTGCACACAAGTCCTCACACAGACACACACATGCATGGAGGCAATAAATATTCCGTACCAAAGTGCCCCCAACCTGATAGCTCAGGTGGGGTCCCTCCAAAGGGGAGGGGTTAAGTGCTCAGTTTTTCAGGGGTGGGAAAGGGCTGCTGGGGAAAGGAAGGGTCGGACTCTGTCTCTACTTGCTGGTTGGAGGTTCATCTTGGAGGTCTTCCCTAGGAAGAGAGAGTTGGGGAAATCAGCTGTTTTGCTATAGGCCTAAGCTGCCCTTTCACAGATGGAGGACAAGTCTGGGGCCATGTCCCTTAAGTAGAACCTCATGACTGTCCTTAGACACTTCAAGAGAGAGACAGAGTGTAGTGCTTGATGCTAATACTGGTTTGGTTGGCAGCAGCAAGAGGGTTGACTAGGGATGTCTCAACACCCCAAGGTGATGCTCACAGTAATTGGTGTTCCCCTACTAAGGGGGAGGCAAGAGAGGCCAGCCTAGCAAGCAGAACTGTCTCTGGCAGCAAGAGAAGCCCTGGTGCTCAGGAGAGAGGCTATGGCATCAGTACTTAAAAATGCCAAGAGCCTGGTCTTTGCAACTAGGGCCCAAACAATGGCACTAGAAGCTGGGAATGATTCTTAACATAGAAGGCTGGTCCCTTGGCAGCTCCTTAGCAACCAGGAGCTCAGCCTGAGTAACTCTGGTCAGTTCCTTTTAGGTCATCAGGGCCTTAGTAACTTGGAATCCAGTCACCAGTAACCAGAACCTGGTCCTTAGCAACCAGGAAGCTATTCCTTATTAGCCAGAGTCCAGCACCTGCTTCAAGGACTCAGAGACACACATTGATCTGCTTGGAGAGTTCTCTCTCCAGATCCAGGATGAGTGCATCAAAGTCTTTGAGATTCAGGTGTGGGTTGAAGGGTGCATCAAACTCATCTTCGAAGTCAGTGGTGCCCCTCTGCTCTCCGGTCTCATCATCTTCTTCCTCACTGTCTGTCACGTGGTCATAGTCAGGCCCGGACAGGAAGTCCCGACCATGCGGCAGTAAGTCTCTTCCACACACACTCCAGTCGCCTGCATAGCGGTTGCTTGGGGGGCTTTCAGGGCCTCCGCGACCTCGGGGCCGAGTCACCACCACTTCGGGGCCCACCAGTGGCAAGTGCAGAGGCGGCTGTCGTTTGGGTCGCAAATAAGGTGCTATGTCCGAGGCCTCTGGTGGTCGGCGGGTATCTGCGGGGTTCACAGGGAGGGTTATGAGATGTGTTGCAGGGAAGTAGCATCTAGGTGCCTGATTGGCCTTCAGAGAGGCAAGCTTACAAGTTTATCCCTAAGGGGCGTGGCCTTCCTTTCATTCCAGCCCATGATTAGCTAGTAGGGAAATATATCAGGGAGGCTGATAGGAATGGTTGATGTTCACCTGGCCAAGACTGTAGCAGGTAATGCAGGACTTCGATGTGGCGCTTGAAGTCCACAGCGCTGGTGACGCCTGGGCCTGAGCTACGGAGCCGTGACCGAGCTGGTGTCTGTCTTGCTGGCAACAACACTGGTCCGAAGCACACTGCCAAGTTCTGCGGGGTCATGCGATTGTGGGTGTGGAAGGAAGAAACAAGGCGCAGGTGGTCCAGGAGAAGCGTCAGTGTGGCCTGTGGAGAGGGTTGTGGGGGGGCGGAGGGGAGCACAAGGAGGGTAAACCTGAGCCTGTTGCACTTTGTGGGACACTTAGGGGTAGCTTTGAATGGAGAAACTTCGGCACAAGTTCTCATAGCCATAGGGAGGTGTTAGTATTTAGGAATGTATTTTGCTGAATACAAATATTTTGTTGACATTAATGCCAAGCACAATTTAGCTTTGGACTGGAACGGTCTGAACTCCAGCCCACTCCACGTTAGGCAATATTAGCATGAATTTTATTTTATAGATGAACAGAAGCACAGTTTCAAGGACTTTCCCAAGATCCCACAGCCAGGAATTTCCCTTGCGTTAGGCTGGCAGACCTGTTTGCTCTGTTTGCTACACAGTCCAGGCTGCTTTGGAAGTAGCTATGTATCTTAGGCTGGTCTCCAACTCAAAATCCTCTTGCCTTAGACTCAAGTGCTAGGAGTAGAGGCCCGCAACACTATGCCTGCCTAGAGTGTGAGTTTTGGACCAATCTTGGCTGTTTGATCTTGGGCAAATCACTAACCTGAGCCTTGGTTTCCTAATCCAGGGACTGACAGATAATAACATGAGCTTTGCTCATAACATCTCAGGCATGGCTAAAGTGCTTCACTGCTATCAACTACTCTATAATGTCCCAATGTTCCCAGCAGGGACTCACTCTCTCCACATCTGGCAGGCAGCTGAGGAGCCCTCTGGTGCCCTCAGGACCCAGGGAAGCCCTGCTTGGATGTCCTTGGGCCATGGCCTCCAGCACCACCTGGTAAAGGGGCTGGGTGATGAGTGGAGTAGGCAGCTCCCGGAGATAATCCTTGAGGATGCCTGTGGACAGAGGGGCCCCTCTGGTTAAGACACCCTGGCTCCTGAAACCAGAGGGGTCACTGGGCTGACAGTAGTAATGGGAAGAGGGCAGGTATAAGAAGTGAGAACAAGATCAGAGAGGAGGGAGGTTTCATTGGGGGAGGGAACGAGCAGGCAGGGGAGAGGGGCTATGTTGACCTGTGATGACATTGATATCAGGGTACACATCTTCAGAGAGGCACACAGCTGCACTATCCTGCTCAAAGGCATCCCGAAGCTCTTTCTTCACCGCCGCTGAGCCACACAGACGGTACAGCCCCACTACCTGGGGATACAGATAGAGAAAGGATGTCTTCCTGCAGCCACAGGCAAGGACTGTTGGGTTGGGGCTGGATGTCTGGACAAGGGTGACAGTGGCTGTTTGGCCTTGGAGGGTGGGACCATTCACATACATCTTCACTGTCTGCCTTCCCACAGATGCAACAGCTGTCATAAGTGCCCCTAGGCCAGAACTAGTAGCTCAGCACATAAGTTCAGCCAGGACAGGAGGATCACCTGGGCCATAGGCTACAGCCTGGGCTGCTTAGTGAAAGCCTGTCTCCAAAAGTAAAATGGTGGCTGGGAGTGTAACTCAGTGGTAAAGTGCTTGCTGAGCATGTATGAGGCCCTAGGTTCAGTCCCCCAGCACCAGGAAAAAAAACCAAAACCAAAATCCCAGATATACACCTAGCTTTCCAAATCCCTTAGTTTGGACCACCACCTCTGACTTCACAGTTCATATCTTCCAGGAAGCCCTCTTTGACTAGCTCAGACCCCACCCCCTTTTGTTTTATTTATTATTTATAAAGAGTCTTACTGTGTTGCTCAGCTGCCTTTGGATTCTCCATCTTGCCCTAACATTTCTAGTGCTGGGATGTGTACCCACCATGCTAGGCTACCTCCTTCCTTTCTTTCTTTTTTTTTTTTTTTGGTTTTTCGAGACAGGGTTTCTCTGTGGCTTTGGAGCCTGCGCTGGAACTACCTCTTGTAGACCAGGCTGGTCTCGAACTCACAAAGATCCTCCTGCCTCTGCCTCCCGAGTGCTGGGATTAAAGGCATGCGCCACCACCACCCGGTGCTACCTCCTTTCTTAACTACCCTCTGAGCTACAGTCTGGCATCTGTGAACTGTCTGTCATCTCTCTCACTCCAGGAGACTGAGCTCTGTGAGGGCTGAGATACTGTAATAAAATAGACAGACAATCCGTGGATCCTGGTGCTGTGGGGGAGGATTTCTTTTCCCTCGGTGAGTGTTGAATCCCAGAAAAGCTCAGGTTGGTGAAGGGGTTCCAGGGAGTAAGGTAGCAGGAGTGGGTACTGGGGCTCACCCGCAACCCGCGGCATTCAATCTGCCCCACACACTTTCGAATGATGAGGGGCACTTGGCCAGGTGACTGTTCGCGTTCTACCAGTAGCTGCAGAGGGAGCCCGAAGACACGGGGCTCCACTGTGTCAGGGGCTTCTTGCTGTTCAGACAGTGTTAGCTTGGCATAAAGAAGTCCCTGGGGTTTCAGACGAATGGCCAGTTGTTGTGCCTGGCACCCTAAAGATGCAAGGAGGACTGAGTTAGTTCTGTCCCAAAGGTTCTTGTATCCTGGCTCCCCTCATCTAGGACAACCCTCCCTCGTGGAGCCCAGCCCTCCTGGGTGCTGTGGGAGGTCTTGGTGTTGCTTTTCCGTTCTGGAAGTCCCATGTCTTACTTCGAAAGATGGTTGGCAGTAACACAGTGCCCTGGGCGCAGGGCCGGTGCCGCCTTACACCGGGATCCCATGCAAGTACCAGGGCCCGCAGCAGCCGAGCAGCCTCCAGCTCCAAGTGGAAGGTGTGGTCCAGTCTCAGGAAGTCTGGTCCACCTCGAAGTGGCCCTGTGCGGGCCCGAGCTACCCCATCCACTTGGAGAAGGCAGCAGAGATCTCGAGGAGTAGCCCCTGGAGTTGGCCGCAGACCCCCTAGCCCATACAGGTGCAGGCTGAGACGCCCCCAGAGTGCAGCTGGAGGCACCCGAGCTGATGAGCCCACCTCATAGGGCCGGAAGGCAGTGGGTGATGGTGGTCCCCCAGGACGTTCCGGAGAATCACCATCGCTGAGGTACCCACCCCTTGGGTTCCTGGTGCCTCCGGCCACTGATGCCTGCCCAGGAGTCCCCACGCTGCTGTCCAGGTGGTAGCGGCTGATGACAGAGCCTGCTGGGGCGGTTCTCTCTCGTTCCCGGGCAGTGCGGGTACTTCTTAAGCTCAGGCGGCGCCGCAGCTCTGGCAGCTTTTTCATCTTCATAGAGAGGCGCCTAGCAGGGCCTGGGGACTTGGTACGGGAAGTTTTGGTAGAGGGGCTGGTAGGGACTGCGCCTGTAGGGAAAGCAAATCTCAGGTGGCAGGCCTGGGCCTGGGGTATTATGCTTGTAGTCCCTAGGGGCCTGGGTATGAGCCTTGGGCACACCTGGTTTGGAGTGGGAGGTTTGTGCATGCTTGCAGGTGGGAATATGTGTGTAACGCTTTGCGCCTACCTTGGATGACTGAGCCTTCTATATCAGAGGAGGCTGGCTTTGATCCCAAGGGCTCAGACGCTGGTGGTCTGGGGTCTTCTTCAGGGATGGGGTTGTACCAAATCTCACCAGCAGGCTCCCCACTGCTAGGTGTCCCAGGTCCCAAAGATATCTCTTCTGGTGGTTTGGCTCCACTTAGCACCCACCGGCGGCTGCTGGGCTCCAGGCTTTGCAGGTAGGCCCCCCGAGCAGGGCTCCGAGGTGCCTCAGGGCTGGGAGGTCCCTCAGCTCCAGCCTGGGACCCTTCAATGATTTGAGGCTCTGGTTCTGGGGGGTTGGGCTCTGAGCGCTGGGCTGGGCGGCCTGGTGGAAAACGAAGGGAGTAAGACCCAACTCTCAAGTCTGGCCCAAGGCAACAGCTACTTTGCTTCAGCCCTCACTTACACAGCTGATTGGCTAGCAAGGAAGCCCTTTACCATCTGAGAGCCTAAGTCGCTGCCCCTTGGGACCTACTGTTTTGTTTGGTCCTAGCAACTAGTCAATACCTTCTCAGTCTCTAGTTTGGAGGTCCCCTGTCTCCAGCCCCTAGCACTCCAAGGGGAACTGTAACTAGCTGGGACTCCAGGTCAGATATTCTTGGAACCTCAGGTCATTTTAGCCCTGTCTCCCCTCTTGAGATCTCTCATTAATCCCGGTTTGGGGTCTCATGTCTGTTACTTCTCTTGAGTCATTTTCTTGAGCCCCATGTCCTGTTTATGAGGAGATTATGTGTTCCCCCCTCCCCAAGGCTTGATTGAGGGAGCTCAGTGTGAGAAGCAGTGTTAGACAATGGGGTTGCAGCCCAGCTCACTGCCCCAGGAGATGCTGCGGAATTGAAGGCAGGACAGGAAATATGACAAGAAGTGCTGGTTTCTTTCTCATTCAACCCCCTCTACCATTTTCCAAATTCTGCCCCAAGGTCCTCCCAGACCTTGCTCCTCAGCCCATGCTAAGTTTCTACACTCAGTGCCCCATACACCCCTGGCACCCCCACCCCCACCCGTCTTGGCTCCATTCTCTCCCTGACATCATGGTTGATTTCCTGTGTGTGTTTATGTGTGGGCACCCGGGTCCCTTCTGTGGCCCTGGGAACCTTGGGACTCACTGGGAAAGGCCAGGGAGGAGGGGTCAGGATCATGGTGTGGTGGCCTCCCTCCTTTGACTGGTTCCTTTCCAAGCTCCCTATCCCATACAGCTATCGTTTCTCTAAGGTCCTGTCTTGCTTGCCTATAGATCCCCAGATTTAAGCATCTCCTATTCCTACCCTCTAGCACTCTGCTTCAGGTCTCTGTCATCAGTGGCATAGTCCAAAGGATTGTTTAAAGTCAGTTTACAGGCCCTGGACAAATCACCCAACAGCCACATGCCTCAGTTTCCCTTTCTGAGTAAGGAGGACAGTTTCTTGGGGCTGCCCACGGTAGGTGCAGCTGCACCCTCTGGTGCGGTGATGGCACGGAGGTGAGGAAAGGCTGCAATAACAGGTATAACCCTGGAGTACCTTTCTCGGGTACAGGAGTGCGCCCCCATCTCTCATCCTACAGAGCTCCCAGTGCCCACCGCCTGTCCGGGTGGCACAGCGGGTCCTTCGGCCACCCTCCAGGCGTCCCGTCGAGGCCCCATTTCCTGTCAGGGGCGAGGCTCCGCTCCCGGGCCTCCCAAGAAACCCGCGGGACTGGCATCTTAGGCCAGCCGCACATAACGGTCCGCTGCCCCCCACCTTGCAACGATCTGGTCCATATTCCTCTCCTGCAGCAGGGCTCAGCCCCGGTTTACCCTCTCAGCTTCCGCTGTGTTTCCTACCGCGGATCTGGGGACCCCAGACCGGGCGGGGCTCCCATCTCCTCCCCCTCGCGAGCACCCGCACTCACCGCGCTCTTTCGCATCTGACTTTTTCCGAGGAAGTTTCTCCCGGCCCCGCAGGCGGGAGAAGGTCTTCCTGAGCAGCGGCTCGGCCATGCTGGGGCCGCTGCCCGGCCGAGTACGCGCCCCGGGGCTGCGGCCGCCCGCCCAGCCCGCCCCGCCCGCCCCCCGGCCCGCGCCGGCAGGAAGCGCATTCCGGGAATGCTTGGCCTTAACTTTTTTTTTTTTCTTTTCCCTTCCCGCGGCCCGAGCAGGCGATGCTGGGAGATGTAGTCGTCTGGGGCCGGGAGGGGACATGATGGGGAGCTGGGCCGATCGCCTCTCTTCAACTACGAATGTCATGACCTAGGCTGAACCTTCTTAAGCATCCCCTTGTATGATGGCATGCAGCAAATACTGTCCGGTCTCTAAAAACGCATCCAAAGTACATATAATCCCACGTCTTTCCTCCTGAACATCGAGCCCCCACATGACTTAATACCTCGCCCACAACTTTTTGGTCACCCCAATGCCATTCCTTGCCCCTTCCACCCTACCCAATTCCCTCACTCAACTCGTAATTACTACTGCTGTTTAGCAAACCATCCTCAGATGTTGTGGTGTCAGATAGCCGTGATGCTCACCATTGCTGATATTGTCCGCTTTGTATTGTCTACTTAGTGGAGAACACAGCAAGGGTAGGGATGTCTCGAAAATAAGAGGAAGCGATGTAGGATCATCTGGAGGCATATGCAATCAGAGGCTCTATTTTTTTAATTAATAACGAAATACTGGAGACTGGACGACTTTATAAAGTAAATTAATTTCACGGCTCTGAAGGTCCATAGCATAGTTCTAGCATAGTCTTGGCTCTGATGACATCCTCAAAGCTGGTGACGTCATAGCAGCACATCTTGAGACAGGAAGAGAGAAATTCTGGGTTTGGGCTCATTCTTACAACAAATTTCAAAAAAGATTTTTTTAAAAAAATTTATGTGTATATGTGTGTCTCTGTGTATGTCTGGTCTGAGTGCCCACAGAGGCCAGAGGAATCAGATTCCTCTGGAGTTTGAGTTATAATTGTGAACCACCTGACATATGGCTGAGGGAACACAACCTGGAGACTCTGAAAGAACAAGCACTTTTAACTACTTAAGCTATCTCTCCAGCCCCACAAATTAACTTTTGGAAGAACTAATTTGGTCCCAGGAGAACTATCTTTTGAAGGCAAACTCCCTGTGATATAGGCTCTCTTTGCCATGCCCAGCCTATTAACAGTGCCACTAGGAGGAACAAACTTCCAACACATGGACTGTGGCAGAAACCATATCTAAACTAAAGCTCAGGTCTTACACCTGCTGCCCGTCCCTGGCTGGACCTCCACTGGGATCCAGTTCCCATTGCGGGCCCTGCCTTCCTCCTAGTTAGGTAGCTTTGAGGTACTTGGATTTCTTAGGTGTGTATGCAGGGCTCTAAAGGTTAGCAGTGCAGAGTTGGCTTGAGGCTTTCTGGAAACCTTCTGTGCGTACTGCCTCTTCTGGCACAGATTCAGGAAGACACAGATGCCCCCTTTCTCAGTGTAAGGTAGATATGTCAAGTGGAGCTTGTCCAGATGGATATAAGAGAGACTGTCGTGATGCAATATTATGAAAAGAACTCTTACGTTCTGCGAACTTCTGCTGGACCTCACAGCCAGAGTTAATGATACGCCTTGGTCACTTAAGACTGCTCTCCTCCTGTATTCTCAGCCTGTTTGTTTAACTTACCTTCAGAGAACAATGTAACAATCAACTCCACTTGCCTTGCATGTCCCATGTAATCAACTTTATGCACCCTTAGATAATGCAGAGCTGTAATCTTCAATTATGTGCTCTTCCATGCCCCTGACTTAGATAATGCATGTGAATCCTTTGCTGAAAGCAGCAAATACAGAGGTTGGATGCAACTTCCTCAAATCTTCCAAAAAGGCTGAAAGCAACCATTTGTGGATGTTAGTTGATAAACAGTGATCCTTGTTATCTGGGTCAGTTAGGATCAGATGGAGCAACTGATTTCATCCCTTGTAAAACTCTGACAGAGGTTTCTGTAAAATATCCCATTCATTCTCCATATGATGCATTCTGGCTGTTCAATAAAGACAGAATGAAACACACACACACACACACACACACACACACCCCTCATACAGCATAGAAATAGACAGAACAGAAGATACAGGTAAAAATTTCAGAACCCTGCAACAGATTGAGGACAGAAGACAAAGGAAACATGGAGTCGAGAAATCAAACCTGGACTCACCCTTGGTTAGATGACACCAGACAGAAGCGCTTTTGTTTCTCTAATGTGACACTGATGATTGGTAACTCACAGTTAATCACTGATGTGTATAATCCTGGCAGGAGACAGTGTTGTGGCCGCCTTGAGAAATGCAACCTGCTTCAAACCCATGTTCCCTGGTCCACACAGAACTCCTGGTGGACTTCGGACTCAAATCAGATTAGGGCACGTTCCTGCTGGAAGTCTTTTCACTACTGCTCACCCCACCCACTTGAAATAAGGCATAGATTGCCACCATAACTTCCATGAATTTTCTGGTCCCATTGAAGTGGTTGGTGGAGACCTTTTCCCATTTCCAACCAAGATTCTTGTGGACAAGAATCAAGTATAAATTGGAAGGGTTTCTTTATTGTTTGGGATTAACAACCTTATATGGGATAAATTTTAAGCATTCAGGGTTAAAATGACATAGGTTTGAGCTCTTGGTAGCACCAAGTCTGCAGATCACTGACAGGAGTTCCCAAAACTGGAGGTATGATGTAGGCATCCCCTCTGTGTGCTGTGATGAATAAAGAAACTAATGAATAAAGAAACTGCCTTGGCCTGTTGATAGGACAGAGCTTAGGTAGGTGGGGGTGGGGAAACTGGACTGAATGTTGGAAAAAGGAAGGCGGAGAAAGAGAGACACCATGGAGTCACCAGAGTCAGACATGCCAAATATTTCCTGGTAAGCCATTGCCACGTGGCAATAGACAGATTAATAGAAATGGGTTAAATTAATATAAAAGTTAGCCAATAAAAAGCTAGAGCTAATGGGCCAAGCAGTGATTTAATTAATACAGTTTCTGTGTGATTATTTCGGGGTACAGAGGTACAGATCTCCAGTTACAGGTCTAGAAGTTCGGGCCACTGGTCTCAGAAATGGTGGGTCTTGGAGGCTGGAAGAAGATGTAGGGACGAGTTCCCTTCCTGAAGCTATTGGAGTGAAAAGTCTTGAAGGCAGAGTCAGGAACAAGTCTCTCTGCTGGCTACGGCGGAGTCCTGGAGGTTGCCTTGAGGGCAGAAGTCTCAGGCATCTATCCATCCAGGTGAGTATAAATTGAAGCCATGAGGCTTCTTCCTCTGAAGAGAGCTGGAACATATTGGGGCTTGATTCCCAGCTAGAGTTAGGAGCTGGTCTCCTTCGAGGCTGTGTGGGTCTGATTTGACCTTTGCAGGCAACCTGCTGCTTTTGTAGGAGTCTGCTTCCTTCAGCTAGGTATATACTTCTACCACTTCTTTTTGTTTGTTTGTTCTTGGAATATTGTGTTGCGGGGTGTGTGTGTGTGTGTGTGTGTGTGGATGGGTGTTTGCTACTACAGATAGCAGCTCCTTTGCCCTGAAAACTCAAGCCTGCCAGCTGTCAGAAAGCTCTATATCAGGGGGCCCTACCTGCTCTTTCTCTCTCTCTGTTCCAGGATACTTAGAGTTATATAATGAGACCCTTCCCATGGCTTCAGTTTGGGTCTTCCTGTTATCTTTATTTCTTCCAAATTGAAGTTTTCCTGGAGTCAAACTAGATAAGACTGGGGAAGTAAACACACCCATTGTTAGGACTGCTTGCTCAAGAAGTTCTTGAAACATACAAGATTCACTAGGCCTCTCTCCTAGGGTTATATAAACAATTGCTAAGAAGAGGTTTCCTGAGTGAGGATTTTGTTTTTGGTGTTGTATGTGTGCGTGTTGTTATGGGTTTTTTTTGAGACAGGGTTTCTCTTTGTACCCGTGGCTGCCCTGGAATTCCCTCTGTAGACCAGGCTGACCTTGAACTCATAGAGATCGCCTGCTTCCTGTGTGCTGGGATTTAAGGTGTGTGCCACCACTGCCTGGCAATGAGCCTCTCTCCAGGAAAGAATAGATGTAGCTCAGTGGCAGAGTGCTTGCCTAGTATGGGCAAGACCTTGGGCTTGATCCTAAGCACTTTGAAAAACCAACTGTCAAGTTCTGTGACTCTCTCTATTGTGTCATGATACACTTTCTGTGGGACTTCAATCCACACAGGTCATATAGATGACAAGATCTCCCCATTCTGTGGAATTTCCAGAAAAATGGACATTTGGCAGCTAGAACTTCTGTGGGATCCTCTAGACAAACCTTTAGTGACCTTTTCTCCAAGTGTGCTGGAAGTGACTTCCTGACCACTCTCAGCTTGACCTCTGAGAGCTTTCCCTGAGCTATCAGATGTTACCCAACTTTGTGACGAGTAGTGTGTGCGTGCATGTGTCACACCAACTGATTTGGAATCCTCCATGTCTTTGATCTGGCACAAAGTCTTGGGACAGTCACTTCAGCTTGGTGAGACTCAGTGCTGGAATCTCCAAGATCCTGAACCACTCAGCGAAATCCCACAAGGAGTGGGTTGTATAGCAGTTTCTTTTGCATTGAAGTATTGCATCCTGCAGAGAAATTCAGTAAGACTCAGGAAGTAAACAGCTCATAAATCTCAGAAAATACCTGTAATTTATAAAGTACATAAAGCTTTTGCCTCTCCCCCTCCCCGCCCCATATTTATAACAGTAGCAATGGCCAAGGAGAGCAGGCTTTTCCAACCTGTTGAGCTGCCTGTAATTCAAGCAGAGAGATCCAGGGTTCTGGTTCTTTTAGTCATCAGCCATGCTAGAGGGGACTTTCAGCGGTGCCTTGGAGTTGTCCTTGTTCCTGTAAGTAACCCTTAAACCACACTCTTGTAATTAACTCCAGTAATCTTAATGGTTCATCATGTTTTATTTTAGTGGTATTATTACTCTGCTCTGTCACCAGTTCCCCATGGGGTGAGCAGATGTTTATTGTTTACTTACACCTCCCTAGAAATAGTGTCACACAACAGTGAGGAAAAAAATACTCGTTTACTATAAGCTGGATATGATCAATCTGTTTCTTCAAATCTGTATAAACCTGGCCAAAACCCCTCTCTAAAGCATTGCTGAGGGTTTGGAGAAATTCCAGTTTGCTTCTCATAGTCTCCTGTTACTGAGATGTTAGCTCTGCCATGTGCTCCCTGCTCCTGTTCCTGAGGATGGAGCATCTGACTGTCAGCAAAAATCCACAGAAGGCACCTGGATCTGGAGCAGACTTTACAGAAGGTGAAAGGAGTTGGAAGAGGTGGCTATATTTCAATTTGCACCAGTTTAAGTATGACTATAGTCTTAGTGCATTTTCTGTGACTGTAACACAATAACAGAGATCAATAAAGAAAATAAGTTTATTTTAGCTCATGGTACTTTGAGGCTGAAAGTTCAAGTCTGAGTGACCTTGTCTGTTCAGGATATGGTTAAGGCTCTGTTGGCTGGATCACAGTCTGCAGGTGGTTTCTCTCTCTCTCTCTCTCTCTCTCTCTCTCTCTCTCTCTCTCTCTCTCTGTGTGTGTGTGTATGTGTGTGTGTGCGTCACGTGTGCATGCATGAGAGAGAGAGAGAGATCAGATAGGAAGCCAGAGATTGTGAAGAATCCAGCCTTCTGTAACAACCTACTCTCTTGTGAACTAATTTACTCTAGGAGACCAGCATTACTTCCCAAAGTGGTGTACCTAATAACTTAATTCTATCCGAGTAGGTTATACCTCTTACAAGTTTCACTGTATTCCAATGCAGCCACACTGGGGTCCAAGCCTTGTAGCAGATGAACAAATGATAGACACAGTCAATCCACATCTAAACCATACCCACTACAGATGTCTTTGTCCCAAAGCAGCCTGTGTGGCATCCTTGGCTTGTTATCACACTGCTTCATTCATTCAGCCAATCACACACACACACACACACACACACACACACACACACACAGTTGTTGGATCCTTGAGGACAGGCCTTCGCACCCCCACTTGATCTGTTTTGCACTCTTGTGGCTGGTTGAAAACAGGAACAAAAACAGGAACAATCTTTTGTTTGCAGCAATGTTTATAAGGATGTTTACCCCTAAGCCATGTGAGTTGCAGTGATGCACTTCCTACTTTTGCTGACTCGGCCTCCCCTGCTGAGG
>JAQHUG010000443.1:88875-103956 GCA_028555095.1 Dicrostonyx torquatus | reverse complement strand
TCTTCTGACTGAGATATCTTCTCAGCCTCCTCTGTTATTAAGTTTGTCCTTTGGCAATCTCATACATGTATATGATACATTCTGATCCTCCCACCCCCACTCCGTTATCTCCCTCCCATCCCTACCAATTCTCTTCATAGATTGATCTCTTTTTGTTTTGTTATCCACTAAGTTTAGCAGGGATTTCTGTGTGACCATTGGATTAGAACAATCCACCGGAGCCTGGTGGGTTTACCAGTGGTTACTCAATCTAAGACATTGACTTTCTTCCATGAATCTATCAGGAGCCACGAGGGAAGGATAGGGCTCCATCAATCCCTCCCTCATCCATACCTGACTGTTGACAGGCCAGCTGCAGGCTGCCTCAGCTGCTATGAGCTTGTGATCGCATCTGTCCTGTCTAGAAGATGGCATCTTTAGCCATTCATCTTCCTCTGGCTCATACATTCTTCTCATTCCTTCTTCTACAATGTTCTCTGGGCCTTAGAGGGAGCGGTATAAATGTTTTGTCTAGCCAAGCCTCCTTTTTGTTTTTGAGGGTAGGTTTTTTGTAGCCCAGGTTGTCCTTGAACTTTCTGTGTAACTGAGGATGAGCCTGAACTCTTGATCCTCCTGCCTCCACCCAGATGCTGAATGACAGATCTTTGCCAACACACCTCGCAGCATTTTTCCCCCCACAGAGACACATCATGACCTTTTTGCACTTAAGGATCTTAAAATAGTGTTTCGGCACTACCCCTGGAGGACATCTGCCACACTGAAGCCAGGAGTGGAAAGAATGAGACGTGCAATCACAGGGTGCTAAGCAGACTGCCAGGAGGACACATATTTCCGGTTGGGAGCTGAAGCAAGGAGGCAGGCTCTCTCCTGCTTTGTCCCTGCCAGGGGGCACTGTGACGAGTCAGAATGACTGGAATTTCAATGCTCTGCGACTATCTACAAATGACCACAAAAGTGTCACAAGCTTTGATTGGTGGCTATAAGACTTTCCCTAGTGAGAAGGGGGACGCACAAATATGAAATCTGGTTGGTGAGGTTCAACCCTCATATCTTTTCTAAGTTCCCTTGGGTTGAGGCTGGAGAGATGGCTCACTGGTTAAGAGTGTCAGCTCCCAGTATCAACAAAGGATTGCTCCCAACACCCTATAATTCCAGCTCTAGGAATCTGGCACCCTCATCTGGCTTCTGTGGTCAACCACACTCATATGCACACAGATCTCCCAATACAAGTACACATAGCTAAAAAACACAAAGCAAACAAATAAACACTCCCTTCCGGTGGGTGTGTTCCCTCCTGACCAGTTTGGGGGAAGGGGGAAGAGGCTGACAGATGCTCATGTAGAAGTCTGAGCCCTTGTCCTGAGACTCTTTTTTAAGTTGGCACTGGTTGAATCCATGAATTCAGATTCCACAGTGTGACTGCAGTAAGCACCCTCCCCCTTGTCTGTGATTTCTAGGTCCTGGGACCCAGGGAGAGCAGACAGCAGAGCTCTTTGCTGGTGTTTGAGGTAACCAGAGCACACAGGAGGAACTGGGCTACAACACGATGTGAACGGGCCTCTCCCAAGAGAACACAGCTGGCTGCAGGGGATGGATTTATGAGCTTCACAAGGGCAGTGACCTATCAGCTGTGCTCAGTGCTGCCGCCTGCCTAGTTCTGAATCTGGTACTCTTTGTGGGGTGAGGATAGAAGCAGAGACCCAGAGGTATTCTGTTAAGAGGGCAGGCTCTATAGCCTTGGATAGAGATTCTGTGTGACCTTGGGCTTAACTTCTCTTTGCCTGGGTTTCATTTCATTTCATGAAATGTTAATAACAGCTCCATGTTACTGCTCAAGTTCCGATAGGGAGTAGCTATACTTTCTACAGATAAACTCATCTGTTCTTACCACAACCATTCAGAACAGGGGCTGTAATATTCACTTTATAGGCCAGAGAGACTGAGGTTAGAGATGGACAGTGTGTGCGTGACCCAAAGCCACGCAGCTTGAAACCAGGGACCTGGATTTGGATCCTAACAATCTGACAGTAAGTGCACATTAGGTTTGATGGCACGAATGACATAAGTAGGTGCCTAATAAGTGACAATATCTTTAATTATAGTTCTGCTAGAGGGCGTTTGAAGGGAAGATGAGTCAGAGGGGAGGGAGAGCTATTTAGCTGGGAACATCTCTCCAGTCGCCTGAGCACAAGGCCAGCTGTGGTTACTTGGGGACAGTACTGGTTTGGTTGCGCGGTGGTGTGCGTGGGTCCCAGTCATTGACCAGGTTCTGTGCCTGCGCATAGCACACACGCGGGTGGCGCTGGCGCAGGCGCAGGCGCACGACATCGTAGTCGACGTCATGTCCTGTCTTTTTGCAGTTGAGGCTCCAGGCGAGGTTGTCGTGTGTTACGCGGAGCTCTTCTAAATTCTTTTCCATGTGCAAGTTGTGGCGCGTCAGCTTGTCAGTACCCTGGAGAAGGAGAGGGCAGCGATCTTGCTAGGGAAGGGCGGGGCCTCGGCGAGGAGGTGGCTAGGCTGCACTGGGAGGGGCAGGTCCTGGCAAAGGAGCTAGGGGCTTTGCAGGGGAGGAACAGTGCTTTAAAAGGGACAGGGCAGCAGGTCTGCTGTGGAGGCTCCGGTCTTGTGGAGAAGGGGCATGGGCGTTCTGCGCAGGGGTGGGGCTTTTAGGAAGTATTGGAGCTAGCACAGTCTTTCTGAGGAGGATCTAGGCAGTGCTGGGGGAGGTGGGGGGCTGTTCTGAGGTGGAGCGGAGCCAAACTGGGGAGTGGATGTGTTGCGGGTGGAGCGGGGTCTCGCTGAGGAGATTTAGGCTGGGGAAAAATCGGATGGTGTTGGGGAAGAAGGAGCTGTGCTGGGAAGGGAGTGGGCAGTGCTGGAGGACTGGAGAGCCAAACCCAGAGCCTTGAGCTGGTACTATATCGGGCAGGCGTGAGCATAGAGTAGATGTGAAGAGGGTCAGAATTCTATGCAGTAGGCAGATGTTAATACTTGCCAGGTGTGCACCTGGAAGGGCCCCGCTTTCGAAAAAGCATAGCCGAGGAGGTAGATGTCAGTTGCAGAGGTCCCAGGAAAAAAAAGCTGACCCAGGTTCGTGTGAAAAAACAACAAAACACAACACACCCGTAAATGCCTGAGATGGCTGAGGGAGGGGATGCTCTTACAGCAGGATGCTCCGGGAATGGTGGAACACATCTGAGCAATGTATGCTAAGAGTTTCAGACTGGACTGTGGGAGGGCCAAACCGAGAATGGTGTGCAGCAACGTGACTGGTTTGAAAAGCTGTCGGTGGCAGTCCTGCAGCCAGCAGTTCTTCCTCGGTCAGGTGTAGTAGGAAAAGGGAGCTTAGCAGGACGTGGCCCCCACCACCCCGAGAGGCATACCTGGGCAAGGCGCGTAGCCTCGGGGAGCTGGGTGCCCACGTGTCTCTGATACATGCGAACCAAGGGTCTGTTCAGCTTCTCTCGAGCCTCCAGGTTTTTTTTCAACAGAGGGCCCTGGCAGAGTTTGTTGTGGGGAACAGTGAGGCCGAGCCTACCACATACATGCACTCCCCCGTCCCCTTCTTAAAGAATTCTCCCTCAAACCTTACCTTGATAAGGCCCCTCGTGACATACATCTCTTGATTGAACTTCATGCACCGGTGGATAGTTCCCCTCATTAGCCCTAAGGTCATGGTCATTCTTTCCTGCAGATGGGGGAACACAGAGGTCCTCAACTGGGTCACTGTCCCTCCCTTCCCCACCTACTCCAGCAGTAGCCACCCTCTGGAGCCTCTCCAGGTTGCCTGGGCACCTTCAACTCCGAGGTCTCGCGCATCTTCTGTGCCAGTGTGCTGCAAACGCGGTCGCTGATCTCTTGTTGCTGATTTTGAATGTCCACCTCATTCTTTGCCATCTCCGCTAAGGTGTCTTTGGACTCCATCAACAAGCGCTTGGCTTCAAACAAGGCCTTAGCACAGGCTGTGAAAGCACAGGATGTCCATGGGGGCCACAGGCTGCTAACTCTCTCCTGCCTCCTACCCTTTCTATGATGGTGGTAGGCCAAGGGTGAAGGGCCATGGACGAAGGACTGGGAGAATACCCAGGTAAGGGCTAGTAAGTGAGGATAATTTAAATTGTGCCTTGGATTGACTTCTTTTGAAGGGGAACCTGTGAATGTATGGGTGTTACTGGAAGCGTCCAGGGAAAGAGGCCAAGCAAGGCTGTGTACTTAAGGAACAGTTAGTTAATGGAAGATGTAGGTTTAGCAGACACCTTCCCGTGGTACCTACCTGGGGTATATGTGCCCACAGGGTCAGGGGGAGGTGTTTTCAGGCCCTGAGTTCGAGGAGTTGGGGGTCGGGTGATGTCCACCCAGGAGTGGCGGCCAGCTTGCTCCAGAACCTTGTCTAGCGGCTGGTTCATGAGATCCACAGCTTGAAGCCTTTCCTGATAGTAGAAGTCCAGAGTGTCCCGGCAGGAGGCCAGAGCCTGAGAGCCAGAGAAAGAAGGAAGAAAGTCAGCTTGGGGATTGAGGGTAGGGCTGAAGTCACCCCCCCCCCCCAAACACAAAAGCTGATTCAGCGCATTGTTAAAGTGCAGCCCAACTTCATCAAAATAGAAGTCTTTTTGCATATGTAAATATCCTTGTAAACACATCTCCCACCTAGCTGCTGGAGAGACTTTTTAGAAACTGGTGCGTTTTCCTGGTGCCTTTTCTTTGTCCCCTGAACCAAGCTGATAGTTTTGCATGTTCTTGTTTTTTTTTGGGGGGGGGGCAGTAGGAAATTACATATATAGACTGGTGCCTGCTTTGATTTTTATTTCTTTAGGCATTAAAAAAAGACTTATTTACTTATGCATATGAGTGCTCTATCTGTATGTATGCCTGGATGCCAGAATGGGAATCAGATCCCATTATAGATGATTGTAAGCCACCGTGTGCTTGCTGATAATTGAATTCAGGACCTCTGGAAGAGCAGCCATGGCTTCCTAGGGGCACCTACATGACATGTACAACCTCCCCTTCCAATGTATACACCATTTAAAATAGCCAAAAAATGGTCTTGTGATATAACTCAGTGTGTTCAATCCCGGTACTTCAGAAAATAATGTTTTTCCTACATGAATCTAAATATTTATTAAGTCCCTACTGTGTGCTAGAGTATGCTGAGTGGGGGCTCGGTGCCCTGCCTACAGGGACAGATTGGTCAGATACCATTCCCACCTAGAGGAGTCTGTAGACAGAACTGACTACCAGTTGAGTATCAGGAGAAGAGGGCTATTTAGTTATTTGCTGTGGGTTTTTAAAAACGTTTTTTATCGCCGGGCAATAGTGGTGCACACCTTTGATCCCAGCACTCTGGAGGAAGAGGCTGGTGGATCTCTGTGTTCAAGGATAGCCTGATCTATATAGTCAGTTCCAGGACTGCCAGGACTGTACAGAGAAACCCTGTCTCGAGAAACCAAAAAGTTTCTATACTGACTTTACACAGCGGGTTTCACTGTGGCATTTTTATAACTGTACACAATGTACTTTGGCCATATTCATCCCCACTTAGGTTAGAGCAGTTTGTGCCTTAGGCTTCCAGGTGTCCCTCTCCAGGTACCCCCCTAACCTTGAGCAAGGTCTCCGACTTTTCCATGTCTTTCTCCATTTTTCTCTTCATGGACTTCAGCTCCTCTTTCTCCCAGACCAGCATGCTGTCAGCCTTGTCTGGAATCTAGAAAACAAGGGGAGAATTACTCTCAGGAGAAGGCTGGAGGTGGGAAGTTATCGCTCATAGTGGAGAGGACATCACATCCTTGTGAACTGCAGAGCTTGGAACTTGCAATTGGAGGAGTTTCACTCCACTGGTAGTGGGGAGTGGGTCTGGGACCTTTTATATTTTTGTTTGTGGGCCTAGCCTTTAAAGGTTGAGCCATCTCTCCAGCCCGGGTCTGGGGCTTTTTAAAGTTTGATCACTGGGCTAAGTTCCAGCCTTCAGTGCTGGGGATACCGGCACTCTTAGTCATGTCTGACTTTTCTGTGGATGTGAGTATTCAAACTCAGGTTTTCATGTTCACGCAGCAAGGGTTCTTACCCACTGACCTATCTCCCTAGCTCAGCGCTGGGCTTTATTTTCCATTTTTTTTTCTTTTTGAGACAGGGTTTCTCTGTGGCTTTGGAGCCTGTCCTGGAACTAGCTCTTGTAGACCAGGCTGGCCTCGAACTCACAGAGATCTGCCTGTCTCTGCCTCCCGAGTGCTGGTACTTCCATTTTGAGTGGGATTGTGGTTCATCTGGTTTGAGAACCACAGTGTCATCAAGTACCCTTATGAGGGTGGATATTTCTCTCGTGAAGTTGGGGCATCATGGCCCCGAAGCCAAGGTAGACCCTGGGGTCTGGGGAATTATTGGAGCATGGGTAGAGGTGATTTGATGTTCAGACATGAGGCTGTGGATTTTCCTCGTTGGGAAGATTTTCATGCCCTGTGACTCAGGGAGGATTTGGACCAGTTTGTCTATTGGCGAAAGGGGCTGGGAATTTTATCCTTTTGTAAGCAGCCTGACAGAAACGGAGATATTCTAAAGAGACACTTGTGTCCTTCAATCTATCAATAAGACCCAGGAAACTGGAATTCACCCCAGATCTCTCATACTGGGAGAAGGAAAAGGCCTAGTGCCTGCTGGAGGAGGACTTTTCATTCACACAATACTGCTGGTCAGACCACCTTGTTGGGGAGACAGAGCTGAGTCAAAAGGTCAGCGATGAGCAGGACCAGCTTGACTCGGACTGCTTAGATGTGGGCATTGTGGCTCCCTTTTTAAATTGTAATCTCACTGACGACCACGAAGATGGACAGGAGAGAGTCACTGAATGGATCTCTTTGTCACTCTTCTCGGTGTGGCCTCATTGATTAAATAATTTTTCTGCTTTCTACTATTAATTTGGTGTTCTAATTGGCTTATAGAGGACGGGTGGCCAAACTTTGTTTCTTGGGAGTACAGATTGCCACTCCAATTTTGTAATACTTCAGGGGAGACTTTTAGGCTTTGAAACTTGGAGGCATAGCCACCCTATCCTGGGGTTGTTCTCGTTGGAAATGGAGCATGGGAGGTGTTGTCCATCTAATGAAGGAAGCGTCAACCTCTGCCTCTGGTGTTGTGGCGGGGAGGGTCACACCTTCTCGGACTTGGGTCGGTAGCCCCGCAACTTGACGCTCTGCTGGTTGATGAGCAGGCCCTTGCGCACCTCGCTGAGTCTGCGATCACTGGCTTCGCGTTGGCGCAGCAAAAGCCGCAGTTGCCCATTGATCTGGTGCTGCGCGCGGCCCAGGCGGGCGGCGGTGAGGCGCGCCCCGCGCGCGTGCGCGTGCACCACCTCGGCCGTCTGCTGGGCACGCGCGTCGCGGTGCATAGGCAGAGGTAGGCGCGCGTACCAGGCCGGGGGCTTCATCTTTCCTTTCCACAGAGTGACGCCTTCTCCGGGCGGTGGCTTCTCCAGGGTGCCGCCGCCTTTTAGCATCTCCACGCGAAAGCGCCAGGGCTCCATGTAGGCGGCACGGCCCAGGTGGCGAGCCAAGTTCGGGTCCAGCACACTGTCTTTGGGCTGCCACATGGTCACCGCCTCTTGCCCGCAGCGATCGGTCAGAAGGTGCGCCTTGCGCGAAGTGGCCTGGGCTGCCTGGCGCCATTCTGGAGCCCCGACGCGCGAGTCCTGGCCGCGGTCGGTGGAGGGTAGCACCACAGGCATGGTTCCTAACTAGGTACCCGGATTTGGACCGGGGTCCCCTAGCTGAATGGACAGGGGTTCACCTACCCCTAACCACACACTGGTCCTTCCTGGCTGCTAGAATGAGTGCGCCCAGAGCTCCTCTCACCATGGCGACCAGGAGGACAAGCACGCAGATTGCGTTCCAGGGGTGGGGGAGGGGAACAGCAAGCTGGAGAGGCGGGATCATGCCTAGAAATTCTGTCAGGAATTTTTGGAGTTCCTCTCATTGTTTCTCTTGATTTTGGAAAGATGTCAGCCAACCTATCCCTACTAGCAGATGAGAAGGTCTTGCATTTTGAAAATCCTAAGGGATCCACGAACAGTACTATTATCAGTAGTCCTGAGGCATACTCGAATACCATATACATGTGGGGTGTGTGTGTGTGTGTGTGTGTGTGTGTGTGTGTGTGTACCAACCACCACAGGGTGTGTGTGTAGGCGAGAAGACATCCCGCAGCAATCAGCTCTCATTGTGTGGGTTCCAGGATCAAACTCACCAGGTTTGGTGTCAAGTGTCCTTAGCTGAGCCATCTGGTTGGTCCCCCAGGTACGCTTTTTTACTCTTGGAATGAACAATCAAAAAACTGAATTAAGAATACAATTCACGGGGCTGGGAAGATGGTTCAGTTGGTAAAGTGCTTGCCTTACAAGGACAGGCGCTGTTTGACTCCCAGAACCCACGTGAAAACATGCCAGTTGGTTTGATGGTGAGACTCTCTGGGGATACTGAAATGAGGAGTCCTGGGGCTGACTGGCCATCAGCCTACCCTCCAGTTGGCCATCTCTTGGCTAGTGAGAGACTCTGACTCAAAAAATGGTGGAAGAGACATCAAAGACAGCTGAGGTTTTCATGCACCTGCACGCTCATACCTTTAAAAAAATACAACTCCATTGATAATAGCACCAAAAAGATTAAAATACTTAATATTCCCCAGCTCTTAGGACATTCTAAGTTATTTTCTCACCTCAGAATTTAGAACTAGCCAGGTGTTGGTGGTGCACGTCTTTAATCCCAGCACTCTGGAAGCAGAGGCCGGTTGATCTCTGTGAGTTCGAGGCCAGCCTGTTCTACAGAGCTAGTTCCAGGGCAGGATCCAATACTACAAAGAAACCCTGTCTCGAAAAACCAAAAATCAACCAACCAGTCAAACAAAGAAACAAACAAACAAACAGCCCTTCAGACTGCCTTACAGGAGAGCAATTATGGGCCAGTTTTGTTCACAATCATGCCTAAGCAATGACTACTTAGATATGTATAATTGTGGTCTCTTCTTTAACCTCTTTTCAGAACCCAAAGGTGGAGACTTGGGGTCACTGAATCTCCTTGTCAGTCTTTCCAATTTGACCATAGTGAATAAACCTTTCTTTTCTGCTTTTTCACTATCAAGTTGACTGTCTTAATTGGTTTATAAAGGATGGCCAATCACCTGCATGCCCGTGGGGCCCAGGAATTCACACAGGCACACATCCATAGTCTTAATTAGTATTCTATTGCTGTGAAGAGACACCACGACCAAGGCAATTCTTATAAAAGAAAGCATTTAAGTTTTGTTTCAGTTTTAGGGGGTTCATGATCATCATGGAGAGAAGTGGACAGACAAGGTGCTAGATCTAAAGTCAGCAGGCAGAGAGACAGACTGGGCCTGGGGTGCGCTTTTGAAACCTTCAAGCCCACTCCCAGTGACACATCTCCAACAAGGTCACATCTTTCATCCTTCCCAAGTAGTTTCTCTAACTGGGGACCAAGTATTCAAACATATGCATTTATGGGGGCCATTCTCGTTCAAACCACTATGACTTAGTCACAGAAAAGATGTCATCTCTAACTCCTAGTTTCGATTCTCCAAGCCAGCTCTCAAATCCCATTTGTGGCCTCAATGGTGCACTGCATTTTTTGTTTTTGAATATCTTTATCTCTTATTTGACAATTTCATACATATATAAATGTATCTTGACATTATGTACCTCTAAAACTCCCTTTCGACTCCCTCTGGATACCACCCCAATACATCTCCTTGTGCTCACCGTTTCCTCTCCCTGTTCCTTTTCTTCTGTAACCCACTGAGTCCACTTAGTGCTGCCTGCGGGGCTGTTGACTGTTCTTGATGGCTCAGTCTGGTGCAGGTGACCACAGCTGCAGTGGGATGCAGTCTTCTCCGCATCCTCTGGCCCTTACATTCTTAACTGCCTCTTTTCTGTGATGTTTCCTGAGTCTTGGGGCGTGAGGGTTAGTTTTGTTTTAGGCTGAGCACTCAACAGTTGATCCCCCACATCAGACAGGACAGGTTTCTCTGTGTATCCCTGGCTGTCCTGAAACTCACTCAGTAGACCAGGCTGGCCTTGAACTCAGAGATCCGCCTGTGTCTGCCTCCCAGTGCTGTAATTAAAGGTGTGTGCCACCACCGCTTGGCATCAATAATCTTTTATTCTCAGTACATTGGCCAGTTATGACCCTTTGTCTTAACTGCTACCCATGGTGGAAGCAGCTTCTCTGGCCAAGGCTGAGAGCAGCGCTAATTCATGGGCATAAAAAGAATATTTAAAAGGCAATTTGGCAACTTGCCCATGTAGTCAAACAACAATACTACGTACCTCCTAGGGTTATGAACTCCAAGGCCACTGACTTTTGACCAGGTTTATATTACCAGGCATGAATTCCTTCAATGTCCCATTTTAGTTGTCTTTCCCAACTTCTCTACATTTGGAGATAGGCAAACCATTTTCTGCTCTACATTTATTCAATTTATTTATGTCATGAGTATGGGTGTTTTGTCAGTATGTATGTCTGTGCAGCGTATATACCTGGTTCCTGAGGAGGTCCGATGAGGGTACTGGATCTTAGGATTGGTCTTGTGAGCTGGGAATCTAACATTTTCCTTTGGAAAATTAGCCGGTGCTCTTAACCCCTGAGCCACTTCTCTAGCCCTGATTCTGTTCTACTCTTAAACATTCTATTTTTATTTTTAAGTATGTGTATGGTTATATATCTGTTTAGGGAGATGTGCACATGAGTGCAGTGGCCCCAGGAGGACAGAAAAGGGCATTTGATTTCCTGAAACTGGAGTTACAGGTGGTTGTGAGCTGCTGGACTTGGGTGCTGGGATTCAAACTAGGGTTCTCTGCCAGCATAGTGCACATTCTTAATTGCCAAGTCACCGCTCCAGCCTGCTGAACTGTTTTAAAGCCTACTGCTCACACCTGGGTTGATAGCTATTATGGCCTGGCTCTGAAATGTCCCCCAAAAGCTTGTGTGTTGTGGACGTGTTTCGTTCAGACATTTGGGAAGTGATTGGTTTATGAAAGTCTGACCTCATCAACAAATGGATCCATTGATAGATTTATATCTTAATGAGGTATCATAAATGGTATAAACTTTATGAGATGGGGCCCAGTAGGAAGCAGGTCACCATGGGCATACTCTTGAAGGAGATATTGTCCCTGGTCCCCTCCTTTGCCTGTCCTGGCTGCCATAGGTGAACAGCTACGCCCCACCATACTTTCCCTATAATGATTCTCTGCTTTATCACATGCCACAACAACGGATCAAAAACCTCTGAACTTATGAGTCAAAGTTTCTTCCCTTAAATTCATTCCCCCAGATATTTCGTCCCAAGGTGACTTGCACAAAAGATGTCTCAGAGGAAACACTGATTACAGGCTGAGATTGGCTCTCAGTCTCCAAGAGATTAATGGTGACTTCCCAAAAGTGTTTCCTAAGGTTATAGTCAGCTCTGTGTGGATTCCACACCCACGTGTCCAAACAGTCACAGTGACATACTGTATCTAAGCTGAACATGTGCAAGTGTTTCTTCTGTCTCTCTCTCTTTCTGTACACACACATGTCGGTGTGCGTTGTGTACATGCATGTGGGAGCCTGAAGTTGATACCAGGAATCATTCTTAATCACTCTTTTACCTGATTCAATGAGGCAGGGCCTCTCAATCAAATCCAGAGCTAACCGATATGGCCAGTCAACCAGTCAGCTTGTTTAGGAGATTACAGGCAGAGCACCACACCCATCTAGTATTTATACAGGCTTCAGGATCTAAACACCATCCTCATGCTTTAGGAAAGCATTTAACCACTGAGCTATCTTCCCAAGCCCTAAATTTTTAAAATCACTATTCACTAAGTGATAGAATATAAAAAATACATAGCACCCAAATATTTAGCATTATATTACAGTTTAAGAGATAGTTTAGCATATTCAAGAGGATGTGTGTGGGCTCTAAGTAAATAATATATATTACTTCAGAGGGGGGATGTGAGTATCGTGGATTGGTATCTGAGAGGGTCTGGGAACCTCCCCGGCATGAAAGGGAGGTCTGTGTACAGGAGGCCAGCATCCCTCAAGCCGTATGCATACCAATCTGGTTAGTAAGTGTTTGATAGCTTCATGTGTTTATGTAATCAAGTTTAGACGCTTTCGCTCAGTTTCCCTCTCCCACCCAGCTCCATTTCCTGCTGGACCAGCCTTCTCAGGAAGTCCAGCTTCTACTTTCATGTCTTCTTGTGTGTGACCTGCTGAGTTTAATTAGAGCTGCCTGCAGGAGCGTGATTATTTACAGGATATCACTGAGGGAAACAACATCCCTTCTGCAACAACAGTTAACTGCCAGTAGCCCTCAGGGTGGTGGTGGGGCTTCAGGGGCCCCTTCCTTATCTAAGATGAAATATTGAGGGCCCCACTATTTCTGAAAATGTATTCTTTGAGAATCGCATATGTGTATAAAATGCAGTTTGATTATATCCACCCTCCCCATAACTCTTGCTGGACTTACCTCTCACCTCCCCACTTCCTGTGTTTTCTCTTTTACATAAACCACCAAGTATAATTAGTGTTGCCGGTATATGCACATATGTGGGCCCATGCATTGGCGCATGAGCAGCCTAGTAGGGACCATAAGGATCCAACCCTGTGTATATAGGTTGTCGGGGTTCAGCCCTGACATAAATTATTTCTCAGACTCGAGGGGAGGCGTGGGAATAAGGACACAGCTCACATGACTTCATTGGGAGGTAGTTTTGAGGGATCCCTCATGAAATCCTGAGTTCACATCCTGAAAATTCACCTGTGTTTATTCTCAAACAGCTTTTGTATCAAAATGTAACCTGAGGGGGAAATTAATTAGCATTCTGTTTCCTAGGTCACGTCCACACTTTTCTATGTCCATTTTGTCAAGTCTTCCTATCTTCCTGCTCTGTCACATAGACTGAGTTCACACCTCTTTCCCAGGTGACCTTCCAAAATTACAAAGAAGGAGCAGAGTGACATTAGCATATCCTGACTCTTTGTTTAGAATGGTGTCAGTTTGTCTGGAAAAGCTAGGTGACCACCTCCTGGGTGGCAGGTGCAAACTGTGGCCTGAAATTCTGGCCGCCATGCAATGTAGAAATATGGGCCTGTATAATACAGCCCTGTAGTAGGTCTTATGCAGAAAGTCACAACTGCAGGGAGTACATGCGTACAGTGGTTATGCCACATCCAGATGGCATCTTTTGGCTACCCTTGTCCCTATCCTCTGCCTTTTAGGCTATGAAACTAATGTATGCACTTTGTGGAAAATGTGGAAAACACAGACACAATGAAAAGGATGGAACTGATTCTCCTTTAATCTTACTGTCCTGAGACACTCATTCTGAACATATTCTTTGGTTCACTGTGTCCATCTTGCTATATGCCCTGATTCTTTCTCACTCAGGTCAATGGGGAATTGAATTTCTTTGAGAACTTAGCTCTCTGAATTTTATAAATAACACATTATAGAATTCCTTCTTGCTGACTTTTGGCTGAGGCTGTCTATTCCACATGTGCTTGTCAAGTAGGTAACAGAATTGCCTCCTTGGTGAGGTAGAAAGTGGCTGGGTGGGTGAGTGGCTGAGGAGAGCCTTTGAAAAATTCCAGCTCCTATTTCCTTTCTCTTTTGCTATCACATGGAAATGCCCTTCGCTCTGAAATCTTGGCAAGTAATTATCAGAGACCCTTTTTTAGGTTCCCCGATGTCTTCCCTTCTGGGGCACTGGTTTCTACTTTTAGCAGGTGCCCCCTTTCTCTTGGAGATAATCACATCAATTGGTCTCTCATTCCAGGGGGATGTGACCTAGAATCTGTTTTGTCTTTGAGAAACGAGGTCGCTTTCCTGGTGGAGGTGTCAGGAGACATGGGAAGCCCCAGGCTGTGTGGAATGCTTTCTGGCCACCTCTTGTAGAGGTGGTGACCATGTAGGTCAATGAGTGATAAGGATTGGTCCATGGGGCTGTAACATAAGGTTACAATAAGTGGCCCTTTGATTTGACTCAGGCCAAAGTCATCAAAGGCCTTCACATTTAGCAGATCCTACTGTTTATTTCCCAGTTTTTTACAACTTGACCCAGAGGTAGTATTTAAAATTGTTGAACACCTAAAACTTGATTCCATTCCTGGGACAGTTAGTTTTAAATGCCAACTTTACACCATCTGTAATTAAATGGGAAAAAGTCTCAGTGAGGGACTGATTAGTTCAGGCTGATCTGTGGGCATGTCTGCAGGGGATTGTCTTGATTGTTAATTGATGAGGGAAGACCTAGCCCACTGTGAGGGGCACCATTCCCTAGGTAGGGAATCTTGGTCTGGCTAAGTGTAGAAAGGAGGCTGAGCATGCGTGAGCATGTATGTATTCACAGCTCTCTTCTCTTCACAGTGGATGCAGTGTGACGAGACGCTTCAAGTTTCTACCTTGACTTCCCTGATGTGATAGACTGTAACCCAGAATCATAAGCCAAATAAACCCTTCCTTCTCTAAGTTGCCTTTTGTCAAGGGCTTTTTTCACAGTAGCAGAAATGAAACTAGAACACTTCCCTTATATTCTTACATATAACTTTTCTGCCTCTACTCTCTGTCCTTCATAGGTAGAGGCAAAAGGATCCCTAGAATTTGCAGGCCAGCCAGTTTAGCTAACCAGTGAGTTCTAGGTTCAATGAGAGACCCTGCCTAAAAAATGTGTGTTTATAGGGAGGGAGCTGCTGAAAAGATGGTGTCTTAGGGTTACTAGTTGTGTAATGAAATACCATGACCAAAATCAGGTTGGGAAGGAAAGGGTTTGTTTGACTTACATTTCCACATTGTAGTCCATCACTGAAGGAAGTCAGGACAAGAACTGATGCAGAGGCCATGGAGGGGTGCTGCTTATTGGCTTGTTTCCCATGGCTTGCTCAGCCTGATTTCTTATAGAACCCAGGACCATCAGCCCAGGGATATCACTACCCAGAGTGGGCTGGGCCCTTCCCCATCAATCACTAAGAAAGAAAATGCCTTTGCTTACTGCCTCATCATATGGAGACATTTTCTCAGCTGAGGTTCTCT
>JAQHUG010000443.1:48331-88330 GCA_028555095.1 Dicrostonyx torquatus | reverse complement strand
TCCCTGACCCTAAACTTCTCCCTTTGTATAGCTTCTCATTCCTATATAACCCTGCCATTTTGGCCGTAAGCTCTTTTGGCTCTTAGCTTTCTATTCCTTTGCTCTCTTCTCTCTCTCTCTCTCTCTCTCTCTCTCTCTCTCTCTCTCTCTCTCTCTCTCTCTCTTCTCTCTTGCCCCCTTATCACTGCCTCCCATGGCCCAGTTCACTCTGCTGGCCATGTTTGGTGTACTACCTACTCTCCCTGCACTGGACTCTTCCAGACACCTCTAGCTGTATTCTCCCCTCATATCTACAATAACAGCCTTCTCAACCACATCTTGGATTGGTCATGTCCTCACTTTATACAAGGGATGTAGTGTTTGTGAGTTTTCCCCCATGCTAAGATTGGCTTTTGATGACACAGCTGCCTTTGAGGCATCCATGCTCCTGTAAGTAACTTATCACCCATACTCTTCAAGTAATCCCAATAAACTCAATGGCTTATCAAGCTGGACTTTGTTGATATTGTTACTTTGGTCAATGATTGGTGCCTAGTCTCTGGGGAGTAGATGTTTGTTCACATCTCCCCAGGAAAAAAATCATATAGTACTTGCTCAGAATGCAAGTCTGAGCATGAAGTTAGATGCTTCCACAGTTGACTCTTGATATGAAACAATGACCCAAGATGACATTTATCTGTAGGCTGGTGAGAGACCGTATCCCAGAGAACCCAGCTAATCCATGTCTAGACATGCAGGGATCCATTTAATGTACTTACTATGTATTATTTTAAACTGATACATTTAGAATCATTTGTATAAGTAATAGGTAACCCACGCACCGAGGTTCTGTCTCCATTTACTTTCTTACTCTTCACTTTTTATTTTATTTATGTGTATGTGTGTGTCTATGTGAGCCTATGTGGGTACTTTCAGAGACCCGAAGAGGCCAGTGGAGCCTCCAGAACTGGAGTTTCAGATAGCTGTGAGCTGCCCAACATGGGTGCTGGGAACTGAACTCTGTTCCTCTGGAAGATCAGCAAGTGCTCTTTACTTCTGAGTGGTCACTTTAGCTGCAGTGCTTCACCCCAGCCCATCACAAAGAGAAAGCACATCCATGTTTCATGCTTCCTTTTGTTTTTTTCTTTTGTGGTTGTTATTGTTATTGTTGGAGTGTGTTTGTGTGTGTGTGTGCTATACTGCATACACGTGAGTATGCATATATGCACACATAGAATGGCCAATTCAGGAAACTGAATGTCTTCTTCTGTCACTCTCTGGCTTATTGACTGGGGACAGGGTTATTCACTGAACCTGGAGCTCATCACTTCAGTGAGGCCATTGGATTCTTGGAATCTGGTTTTCTCTGGACCCCTACCCACCAATGCTGGGGTTACAGGCATGTGTAGCCTATGTCCAGTTTTTTTTTTAAAATGGGGATCTAAAAAATACATCTCATTTAGTTTGTGTATTTGTGTGTGTAAGCATGTATGTGTCATAGTGTTTGTGTGTATGTGTGTGTGTGTGTGTGTGTGTGTGTGTGTGTGTAAATCAGAAGGCTAGCCATGGGAGTCAGTCTCCTCTTTGTACCATGAGCTTATTCCTCATATGACATATCATCTGCCTTGATGTAATTCTGAGCTTTTACTGGGCATCCAAAGGCTAGAGAAGCACCGGGTAGAATTCTCTGAAAAGTTGCAGGCTGCTTTAACTAATTTGACCTCTGACTCTGACTGGAGGAGGAGTAATTAAAGACCAGTTCTAAAGTCGGTCAGCCCCAGGCAGTAGACAGAAAGTACAACAGGGAAGTTGCACATAGAAACTCACAGCAGTTATGACAGACTGTACACTAGACCTGCACAAACTCAAGCTGGACAAAATCTCAGCATGAGCTGAGGGAGTGGAAGCTGGCGTGGAAGAAGGGAGGTGGACACATATTCCCATTCCTAGCTGAGAAATTATTGGCACTTGATGGCCGCAGAGAGAGGGTGTCTGTTTTCTTTAAGGATTGGTGGACCACACTCCAAGGCAGGCTCCACATTCAAGAATATTTGGGGAACACAATTTGGACTAGATAGATTTAAAAAAGAACAACGACAACAGAAGAGAAGATGAAGTTTGGTGGATGTGGAGGTAGTGGGAAGACCTGGGACAGGAGCTGGGGGACGGATAAGTCTGCTGGGAGCATGAGGGGATGGGTCCAAAGCAATAGCTGCTCCAGCTTCACTTTTTTCCATCCCTTCAACTTTCTGCTTTTCCCACGGCTTGAATCCAAGAGAAGTCAGAGGATCATGGGCCAACTGATATAGTTCATGAGTACCACTGTCCATAGACATAGAGTTGGTGAAGATGGATGGAGGGTCCTTGCAGGCCATGTATGATCTCTAGCACTGTTTCTCATGGTCACTCAGCTGTAAGATCAGGTTGTATTAGGCTTCCTGTCTTAGTATGATACCAAAGTAGATGGTTTTATTTTATTTATTTTATTTTTGAGACAGGGTCTGACCCTGAAGCCCTGACTAGCCTGGAACTTATTATGTAGACCAGGTTGGCTTTGAACTGATGGAGATATAACTGTCTCTGCCTCCTGAGTTCTAAGATTAAAGGTGTAGGTCACCACACCTAGCATAAAGTAGAAGATAATAAATGCTAAGTAAGGGCTGGAGGGAGGCTCAGCAGCTAAGGGCACTGACTGCTCTTTCAGAGGAGCCAGGTTTGGTTCCCAGTATCCACATTATCTGTCTGTAATTCATAAATGTCTGTAACTCCAGGTCTAGGAGAACCAACATCCTGGGGCACCTGGTTCACATACGGTGCACAGACATACATGGAGGCGGAATGCTCAATATGCCTAAAATAAAAATAAAAATATTTAAAAATGTTGAATAAATAATCATGAGCTGGAAGAACATTTATCTTTTAAAAATTTTTAATTTTAAAAGATTACCTAGATGACATTGTGTTCTCACCATGTAGAATATGGTTTAAATTTTCTTATTTATTTTGTGAAAATTTCATATGTGCCTACAATATATTTTGATCAAACTCTCACACTCCAATTTGTTCCAGATCCTCCCTTACATCACCCTCCAAACTTCATGCTCTCATTTTATGTCCCACTGATTCCAATTAGTGTTGGTTTTAAGTGCATAGGTGTGGAGCCATTTGCTGGAGCCACCTACCTGGGATCACATCCCTTGTGAAAACTGACTCTTATGTCTCTGGCAGTTGTCAGCTGTCAGACGCTCCTTAGCTGGGGATGGGGTTTATGTGCCCATTCAGATCCATTCTGGAGTGTTGACTGGTTTCTGTGCAGGTAATGGCAGTGCCTGTGAACTCACGGATGCAGTGGTCTTGCCATTTGCAGGAGTCACTGTTTTGTCCAGGTCTTCCCTAACCGAGAAGACTCTGGCAGTCTTCACCACAATTAGCTCGGTTGTAAGCATTTGTGTTAGTCTCCACACACAGCACAAAGAACTTCTCATGAGATCTGAGAGCTGTGCTATCCTGTGGGCATGGAGATAACTATTTGGAATGGAGGTTGATACTATGTCCACTTAGAAAAACGATTTTTAAAAACCCTAGTTCTTGCTAAATTAGGAATTTTCTCTTTTGAAGTAGTTTGTTTAATTAACATGCAAAGTCATGGACTTCATTGGTGTGGGACAATCATCTATATTCTGTCAATTATTTTTCAAATAAACGCTGATTGGCTGATAGCCAGGCAGGAAGTATAGGTGGGAAAACCAGACAGGAAGTAGAGGTGGAGCAATAAGAACAGGAGTATTCTGGGAAGAAGAAAGCTCTTTCGCCAGTCCTGCCCAGACCACCGAAGAAGCAGGATGTAACCTACCCTGCTGAAAAAGGTACTGAGCCATGTGGCTAACATAGATAAGGATAATTAGTTAATATATGTTATAAGAGCTAATACAAAGCCTGAGCTAATAGGCCATTCAGTTTACAACTTATGGAGACCTCTGTGTGATTTTCTTTGGGGCTACTGGCTGCGGGAACTGGGCAGAACAGAAACCCCAACAAGCCGGCCCTCGTGTTACAGAATGGCGCCCACATTCCCACAATCAAGAGGCTGATTGCTATCAGTGTGAGGCCAGTCCAGGCTATGGAATGAGACCATGTCTCAAAAAAGGTCAAAATCAACCAATCAAATAAACAAACAACCCGATATATTTCAGGCATTTATTATAACCATCTTGCTATGCAGCCACCAAATGGCTTGTGGGGGCCAGAGAGGTGGCTCAGCAGTTAGCAGCTCATACTGATCTTGCCCAGGACCAGAGTTGCAGCTCACAACTGCCTGTAACTCCAGCCCCAAGGGAGCTGCTGCATGAACTCATGCACATGCACATGATAAAAAATAAATCACTGAAAAAAATCCTAGATCTTTACTACCCCAAAGTGTATCGATTTACACTGTTATCCTTCTTTCCCCTGCTTGCAGCCCTGACAGGTAAACACTACTCTGCTCTCTATCCTTATGGATTTACTTGCTTTGGATTTTCCTAATAAATTAATTTACGAGAAAAATCCATCAACCCAATATGTACCTTTTATTTTTAAAATAATATTTATTTATCATTTGAAAAATTTTAATTTGTACAATGTATTTTGATCATACTCACCCACTACCACTTCCCTCCAACTTTCTACCAACTTTATGCCCTCCCTTTAAAATGAGTTATTCTAATAAGTACAAGAAGCTAAAGACAGGAAAATGACTTGTGGTTGACAAAATTCATCACTGAACACATGAATTGTAAAGAAATAATTTGATGAGATCTAAAATTAAGATAGAAGGCTTTACTTGTTATTATTTTCAAAATACATGTCTCAAAACAAGGAAGCATTTATAAGGATTCAGTTTAGTATGAAGCAGATAAAACTATCTTTATAATATAAAGCATGTGAAAATGTGAAATGTAAAAATAGGATTAATATTACCATATACTGTCACACAACTACCAAGAGAAAAAATTCTGTGCTTTCCAAGAATTAATATATATCAAGTAATTGGAATAAAATGTGAATAAAAAATGCAGACTGAACTGTGTGTACGTGTGGTTTCTGATAGTCCACTCTTTTTTTTTTTTTAATTTCCTTGAAATTTTCTTTCTACTCTCAGACTTTTCTCTTGGATATCAGGCTGCTCTGGCTGTGGAAGTCAGAGAGGAGGACCCCCCTTGGGAGTGGTTCTGGAAACAGCAGAAACAGCCAGCCCATAATGAGACCCTCCTCTCTCTTAATAACTCTTGGGGCTTCGGGGATGCCTTAGGCTAGTTCTGCCCCAATTAATTGGTAGGGAGTACTTCTCACAGGGGAATTAGCCTGGATTCTTCCATCTCTGGCTCCTGTTCAGTGCTCAAGCCCATCCCATAGGACGGCGTGCAGTCACCAAGGGATGGCAGCTCTGGAAGGGAACTGGAGCCAGAGACTGATTCTATCACATCAGGTCATAGACTCAGGCTCAAATGCCTGTGCAATGATACATTAACAGTCCCTTTGAGCCTCTTGTGATTCCAGCATCCTTAACCTACTGAGAGGAAAGATTTATTGATGAGAACCGGGATGAAGTATTTATCTAGTGTGCAAGATGTCAAGAACGCCCAAACTTGGTCATTTGCTCGTAGTAATACAATGTTAGTAATTAACACCCTCCCATATTAACACTACTGCAACTGTTTAAAAAAAATCATCAAAATGTCAAAACACTGACAGAATCAGTAATATTGTTGAGCCAAGTAACACAGGTGGCTGATGCAGAAAGAAAAACCAGGAACCTTACTACAGTTTCCATGGCGACATTCTGCAGTGTGGGTATTTCATCATCAATTTTATGTCTTATACTGAATGTGTTGTTAGATGATGTCTTTGGTTAACACACAAGGTTTGGTATGTCAACTGTTCAGCATTTAAGATCCTGTATTAAGGGGCCTGCAGAGATGGCACAGCTATTAAAAGCCGGTACAGCTCTTGCAAATGACTGGAGTTTGGTTTCCAGCACCTAGTTCTGGAGCTCCCTGTCGCCTGTAACTGTAGCCCAGAGGATCCGATGCCCTCTTCTTGCCTCTGCAGGTGCTGCAGGCACCATATACATCTTTCCTGCTCCCCTGCTTAGTTTAAAATCAATGAATCTTGGAGAAACTGTGTAGAAATATTTGTGCTAAATGTCAAGCACTTTCTTCTTTTGCCACTAGTTTTTTTGTTTTATTGAGGGGAGTTTCATGTCATATGCAATAATTTCAAAGAGCATGGATTTGGTATTGTTACCTCACCCAGCACAATTCACCATGTTGGGTACCTATCACTCCATCCAGTCACAGAGAAGTTTATCACCACGAGAAAATTCCACTCCTTTAGCATCACTACACTGCTCTCCCCTGGCCCCAGGCTGCCACCGGTCTGTCTCCTGTGTTCATGGATGGACCTATTCTAGACAGTTCATAGAAATAGAAACAAATGCTATGTCTTTGTGTGTGCTTTGTTTTTCAAAAATATAATTTGTTCAAGTGTGTGTGTGTGTGTGTGTGTGTGTGTGTGTGTGCATGTGCAGAAGTCAGAGATTGACACTGGGTGTCTTCCTTGATCGCTCTGATGTTTTTCATTAATAAATTTTATTCTTTGACAATTTCATTCATGTACATCTCTGGTGTATTCTGGGTACTCGCACAACTGCTCACTTTTATGTCCCTCCAAGCCTTGGCGGTACCTACTCCTTCCTTACCAATCTCTTTCTTGTAAGCATTGGTTTTCGGTTTGTTTAGTGTACCATAGAGTTTAACCAGAGCTACCTGTGTGACTCTGAGTTTGGAACCAGCCATCGGAACCTAGTGGGCTTACAAGTAGGACAGCCCTGGATACTACTCCTCCCTCTCTCCTGGACTCTGTTAGTTTCTAGTAGCTCAGTTGTAGGTGATGGGGTCCTGTGAGCTCCTCCTCCCTCCAGTAGGCAAAGACACTGATTCATAACTGTCACAACGGTGACATTCTTAGTCTTCCTATGTCAGCCTCCCTAGTACAGCCACCTCTGTGTGACCCTCTTCCAGGAGAGATGTAGAATAAATGTCTACCCACCTCAGAGAGAGAACTCTCTGACCAGAGTAACAACACCATCAAAGTCTGACGGGTGGACGAACGTGTTTGCTGGAGGATGAGTATGGGTGAGCATGGGCGATGGCTCATGAAAACTGCTCTACATGACTTGCAGGCATGGACTCTTTTTCTCAAAATTCTTTACTGCTTATATAAAGGAGGAGCCTTGCGAATCTACTAAGTTCCAGGGGCTTCTCAAGACTTTTGAATTGTTTATTTCTTTATTGTTAATGAGCCTCCTCTCAGAACCTTCTTAATCATTAAGACCATTTCTCTAGGATAGGTTGTCTTAACTAAGGGGAAAGTGTGTGTGTGTGTGTGTGTGTGTGTGTGTGTGTGTGCATATGAAAGCCCAAGATGGATGTTGGAAATCATCCTCCAATTGTTCTTCCACCTTATTTATTGAGGCAGGGGGTCTCTGTAAAACTGAGAGTTCACCGATATGACGAGACTCCTTAGCTCACTTACTCTGGAGATTCTCTTGCCTTTACTTTCTGAGGGTGGATTTATAGAAAGGCTGCCATGCCCACCTGGGAATTATACTTGGTTAGCAAGTGATTTAATTACCCCAGCCACTGTTTTAGATTTTGCAATTTCTTCTTAGATTTTGGATTAATGGTGTGATTCTAATCTAAACACAAGTTCAATCGTGCTGCATACACATCTGATAGACATTATCTGCAAGCCATTTTATACCTTATTTTCTTTTGTTTAGAGAAAAGTTCATACTTGTAGCCCAGGCTGGCCTCGTATTTGCAATCTTCCTGCTTCAGACTCCTAAATACAGGCAGTGTAGGTGTGTGACATCATGCCCAGTCTACAGTATTTTCAGTGCCCTTGAGTTTTGCTGTGGACTGTCACATATGGCCAGGTGTGGAATCTCTATCTGTGGTATCAGGTACGTTATGTAAGGTTTGGATACTGGAGAATTTTGGATTTGAGTTGCAGTCTCATTCCATTCTAAGGTTTTGAGTTACACTGGGTTATTGACTCTCCTGAGATCCTCTTGACTCTGACAATTTCTGAGACTTTCCTTGTTGATAACTCCACAGCTTAAGCCTTAAGAACAGGACCACATACAAAATTACAGAATTGGGCGCACGCTGATAACATTAGCACAACTTTGATTTGGTATCGGGATGTTCTAAGTAGGCAGAGGTGAGAAACACCCTGGTTAGCAAATGTGCTCAAGGACCAGAGCCAGGCTTGCATGCACAAAGACTGAAACTGAAACCTTTGGCTGTGCCACCTGGGGCAAGTTACCAAACTTCTCTGAGTCTCTGTCTCCATGTGTGCCAACAGAGTTGTGAAAATGACATATAAAGAAGGAGAAATAGAAACAGATCACAGGCAGAGAGCAAAGCAGAGGGAATGGGGAGGAGACAGAAATGGCTTTAAAGTGTGGCCTGCTGGTCCTACCTACATCTAGGGCAGGTATTCGTTTAACCTGAATCATATCTGAGCATCACTGGAAGGATTATTTAAGTAAACCAATGTCTGGGCCCCATTCAAGGGGGTGTGATTCGATTGTTCTGAAGTTTAAACAAGAGTCAGACATTTTGTGAGATACATGTTGGCAGGCAGTGTCTTCTGAACAGAGCAAGACTTGAACTCATGAGTAGCTACTCTGGTTGTCTGCACAAGATCTAGCCAATGAGAAGTCTAGTGCAGAGGCAGGAGCTCACAAGCCCCAACACACAGCTGAGGGGTTATTGACAGCTGATGGTTGCTTGGGGAGGGAAAGTCAGTTTTCCTGAGCAGTGTGGTCTGACCATGCTCCAGTGAATGGCCACACACACACATCCATATAGGAACAGCACTAGTGGAACTCAATGTGTCAAAAATAAGGATATCAAGCAGTAGAGAGGTGTGGTGGTGAAGGTCTGGGAAGAGTTGGAAGGAGGATATCATCAAAATAAATTATATGCAGATATGAGATTCTCAAAGAACGAATTAAAAGTATTTAAAAATGGTGATTTTCAAGTTCTATCTATTTTCCTGTAAATTTGACATTTTCATTCTTACAGGTGAGTACAATTCCATTGTGTACCTTTACTGAAGTGTTTTTTATCTGTTCAGGGGTTGATGGACTGATCCCACACTGTGGTGAGTAGCCTAGCCACATACATGATGTGTGGATCTCTGGATTAGAGTCCTTTATGTCTACTCTCAAGCATGATCGAGTTGTTGTTGTATGATACTTCTATTTTCAGTTCTATAGGAACCTCTATAGGAAAGCTCACAGAAGCGGCACCATTTTCCACTTTCACTAACAGAGTATAAAGGTTCCCTTACTCCTTATCCTCGCCAGAATCTCTTTCTGGTTTTATTGGTGATATAGCCACACTGACTCGGGAGAGATGGAATCCCAGTGCAGTTTTGTTTTGGCATCAAATTTTAAAAAGTTTTCCTGGTGGTTGAAGGGTACAGCTAAGATTGAGAATCACCTGGTTTAGCAAGTGTGTTCAAGGATTAGGGCCAGGGCTGTGTGTACAAAGATTGGAGTTGGGGGACAGTTCTCTGACTGTCCAGTTTTCTGCGTACCTGTCACTTTGTCTGCAGACTGGGGGGGGGTAATGTCTATTTTGTAGGGCTATGCAAATGGAATATAGTTAAAGGATTCTGTCTGATTCACGAGGTTGCCACCAATAATTGCCCAAAATAAGAGCACTGATATGACAAATAATAATAATAATAATAATAATAAAGTATGTGTGCATGTGGGTGTCAGTGAGCTTGCCACAGCACATGTGTGGAGGTCAGGGGACAACTTCAGATGCTGTTTCTCTCCTTCACCTTTATGTAAATCCCAGGGATGGAGCTCAAGTCACCAGCCTAGTACCAAGCTGTAGGCCATCTCGCTGGGGTCCACCTTATTGACTTTTATTCTCTCGCTGGGCTCTGTGCACAATTATAAAGAGCCTCAGTTCTCAGAAGAACCAATATACTGGAAGCAACCAAATCAGTTTCATCTGAGAGGAAAATGTAGCTCCACATTGTCCCGTGTACTGTACTAATAGCAAGAGATAATATTAATTACAATAGTAACAGCAATTATGAAAGGTTCGGGTTTGCACAGAGGTTCACACAGCAGAGAGCGTTTCCAGGCTCTTGCGCTTTGCTTTGCTCAGCTGTAATTTTCTCTCAGGTCAGGCTCAGAGAGGGAGAGGGGCTGGCCCAAAGGGACAAGGCAGTGAAGTGGCCAAAGCCAGAAGGGTGCACCGGAGGGAGAAGCTGGCCAGCGACCCCACGTGGTGGCGGTGGTCACTCGACGCTGGCGTTCTCCCCTCCCCCTGCCTCAGACCCACGCTGAGAATGTGGGTTCCCTCCTAGCGGTAACAACGCCTGGTACCCTGTGCATCCCAAGGGGACCTACTGGCCTCTGAGGACTCGGGAGGGGCAGGGGGCGGGCTCGGAGGCGCGGCTCGGCGCAGGGGCGGAGGCTGTGCGCGAGAGGCCGGTCATCCAGCCCGCCCCCGCGTCCCCCAGCTCCTGTGCGGCTGCGGCAGGGGGACATCCCTAAGGGGGTACCGCCCCCCGCCCCAGCCCCTCGCCCCCCGCTCCCACGTGAGCGTCAGACCAGCCCGCATCCCTCCGATTGCACAGCGAGTACCGGCTCCCTGCCGGTGCCTCGGTAGTCCTGTCCCCAACGCAGATTCAGCGCGGGTCACTGGCGGGTCCCAGCGGACCCGGCCGGCGCTTCCAAGGGTTCTGGCTTCTGCATCCGAGCGCAGCGACGAGGCGCGGGCAAGGCGGCCCCGCTGACCCGAGGCTGGTAAGTGGGACATTTGCTTCTGCTCGGGGCTGGCTCTGGGTCCGAGGCAGGTGGGGGTCCCCTGTGCACAGGTCTCCACTTACTACTACCTTTCCTTAGTTCTTCCCTGTCCCTTTACAGGTGCGGAACCTGCCACTGCCCCGGGTCACCCTGGTGAGTTTCCTGTCACTAGATCCCTGGGTCTCTTTCCCATCTCCCACACCCCCTATTTAGTAACCTCAACTCTCAGATAGTCCTGTTTCCAACATTGAATCTGATGCCTCTCCTATTTCTTGGGCTGAAGTCCCTCTTCCTTCCACAGGTTCATAACACAACCCCAACCATATCTGCTGTGGTTAAAACTGGCCCCATTCCACAGAACGGAGTATGAAGGTGCTGTGTGCATGGTTGTATGTGTATGATTGAGTTTTGGGTGGAACTCTTTTTCTAAAGACGTGTGTGTAGTTAAGTGTTTGACTTTTGAGAGTTTTGTGTTCTCAAGTGTGTACTTGTGTGCCTAAGAATTGTGTGGATGTCACTATCCATGTAGTTTCATTTCTATGGGGTACTTGTACAGGAGACTCTAAGTGTGTGGCTTTGCGTTTCATGGTGTGCATGACAGTGGCTAGTGTGTGTGTGTCTGTGTAGACTTTGCATGGCTGATGCTGAGTGAATGGGTTTGCATTTCGGAGGCTGTGTGAGTGGTTATGTGTCCGCTGGTGTGCATGAATGTAGCAGATGTTTGTGTGGAATTGTGAAGGAATTGTGTGTCTTGTGTTGCAATATGGATTTGGATTTATGAAGGGTGTGTGTGGTTGTTTGTCTGAAGAGTCTTTGAGGGACTGTGTGTCCGTAAAGGATTATGTAGGTGTCAATGAAACACAAGATGTGAGGCTGTACTTAAGTGTGCATGTGTGTGATGAACTAATTTCTATCCTGCCTTTCTCTCCGGCCACTCACTACTCCTCTAGCACAGCATTGATATATGATTTAGCCCATTATTGTTTGTGTAAGAGGAGACCTTGGAGATGGCTTAGTTATAAGTCTGAGAATGGAGGGAGGAAAGAAAAACCTCACAACTTCAGGGCTGGAAAGCAGGCTCAGTGGTAAAAGAGCACTTCTGCTTTTGCAGAGGTTCCTGGTTTGATCGCCAGTTCCAGGGCCTCCAACATCCTCTCCTGGCCTCCACAAGCACCAGGCATGTTAGATTGTTAGATACAGGTCAAACACTCACATATATAAGATAAAAATAAACTCATCTTTTTACACACACACACAGACACACACAGACACACACACACACACACACACACACACACACACACCCCTGCACAGCTTCGGGATACATCAACAAAGAAAAAGAAAACATGAAAAATATAAACAAAAAAACCTTTTCTGCATATTACTTTGCTAAGACTGAAGTTACCCCACAAGGCTACACATCACATTCTGATTTGGTTAAGAAGTACCAACAACTCTCTCTCTTTCCTTCCCCCTTCCTCTCCTCCCTCCCCCTCTCTATTAGAAGATAAGAACTCCCTGTGTAGCTCAGGCTAGCCTGAAGTTGCCATTCTGCTGCTGTTTTCAAGTGTTGGGACTATAGCCATGCATCACCATGCCAGACTCACAAAAATCTGGCTTTGAATGAACCTTCTATTTCAGAACAATGACTAATTTACAATGACTGTTTTGTGGAGTTGGTGCCATTGCACATCTATAGCTAACATACGGTCAGTGTAAGAAATATACATTTCTTCTCCCTTGGGGCTTATTCTAACACACCATGGCCCCTTTAGATCTTTTGAGTTCTTTCCCCCCATTGCTTTCTGGTCACGCTTCTGGTGGCTCTTAGCTTAGGGTGTCATCTGTATAGTGAGACAAGCACTTCTACTTTCAAAGACCTCTAAGTCTTGAAAGTTTGACATTTGCTTGAGCTCTGGGGGTCAGAAGAGCCTTCTTGTCTTCCCCTTATCTCCAAGCAGTGGCTGGCATGGCTCATTACACACGAGAGTTGGGGGGAAAGGGGTAAGACTCATCTTTTAACCCTTTACCTTGCAGGTGTTGGAGATCTTAGAAAAGCCATTCCCAGAATAGGTAGCTTAAGAGACAGGGCCAAGAGAAGGTCTAGAACCCAAAGAAACCAGAACAACTCCCTGGATGAGATCTACCTGACAGCTCCAGGGGCCCAAGGGAGCCAAGAAGTCCCATATGAAGGATACTTTTAATTCAAGTATTATAAAATGTTTTTTAAAACATTTTAATAAGTATACGAAGAATTTGTTCTCATTGTAGCATTTTCCCAAACAATTGGTGATGTTAATTCTATAAGCTAAGCATACAAAATCAAATCTGTGCAGTCTCATTCACATGCAAGCTACAAATCTTGACGTTGAACAGACAGAAGAATGAGAGGGGAGACAGAGAAGGGGAGGGTGATGATATTGTTCAACAGTTTATTCTTTTATAAAGGATTAGAAAACAGGAGTTTGAATGCTTCTGGCCAATGGGGACGAAAATGCTAAGGAACGTGACCTGGCATCATGTGTTGCCTTTATGTTCTGAATGGTTTCACTGTGCCCTGTGAGTGGGAGCAGTTATCACATGTCCACTGAGATAAAAAGGAAGAATCAACATAGTGGCAAATCACAGCTGCACACATATACAGTGATCTTGGCGGGCGTGGTGAGGGTGTTGAAGACAGCCTTGCATTTGAGCCCAAGTCTGTATCTTTCAGATTTCTGCTTATTTGCTGAATTGTTTTTTAATGGTTAATTATCACTTGTTGGCTTTTTTCCCCCTCCATTGCTGGAATGGAACTTGGGGCCTCATGTGCAATTGATGACCACTCTGTTTCTGAGCCATGTCCTTAGTACTCCAGCATTCATATATGCTTTTACTAGGCTATAGTCAGCCTTTTAAAAATTATTACATTTATTCAGTGTGTGTGTGTGTGTGTGTGTGTGTGTGTGTGTGTGTGTGTGTGTGCGCACGCGCATGCACCCTCGAGCATGCACAAGGCAGTCAGAGGACAACTTGTGGGAGTTAGTTCTCTCCTTTCTTCGTGTGGGTCCAAGACTGAATTAAGGCCATCCAGATTGGCAACAATCCTCTTTACTCAATTAGACATCTTGTCCTCTCCGCCCCCACTTTTGTAAAGTCATAGCCACTTTGGTAGACAGTTTGTTTTCTGATCTCCATTTCAGCAACTCACCTTTGCCACTGTAGCATGAAAGTACCTGCAGAAACACATAATGAATGAATGAATGAATGTAGCTGTGTGCCAACACCATGATGAAAAAAATGCTAACAGCACATATATTAATCCAGATTTGACTCACAGATTATCACATGTCAACTCCCACACTAGCTAGTTGTATTTAGGTTTTGTCAGGGAATTTGTTCCAGGCACACCCTCCATCCTGGATAGACTCCAAAACCCTTGTATCCGAAAGTCTTCTACATAAAATGGCATCATATCTGCGCAGAGCCCTTTCCTGTCTTCTTTCATATTTAGCTCATCTTTACATTACTCTTAACACCTAACACAGTGGGTAAAGGTATTTGCCACCAATCCCAAGTCCTGAGTTCAGTCCCTAAAACTGATTTTGGAGGAGAGATGGACTCCTAAAAGTTGTTCTCTGACCACACACACACACACAATAGAGAGTAATAACTCCACCTAGCACAACTTCAATACTGTGCCTATATTAGTTTAGGGAATAAGAGGAAAAGTCTGTTCATGCCCAGAACAGATGCAAATTGAACAACTTTATCAATTGATTGATTGATTTTTGGTGCTGGGAATTAAATCCAAGTCTTTGCACATGCTAAGCTCATACTACCATTGATTTTAAAAAAAGATTTATTTTGTGGCTGGAGAGATGGTTCAACCTTTAAGAGTGCCATTTGTTCTTATAGAGGACCCAGATTCAGCTCCCAGCACCCATAGGACAGCTCACAATTCCCTGTAGCTCTTGTTCCAGGAGATCCAATGCCCCTTTTTGGACACTGCACACATGGTGGACATACACACATGGAGTCAAACACTCATACACATAAAATACAAATTATTTTTATATTTTTAATTATGTGTATTCATGTGTGGGTATATGCATGTGAGTTCAGGTGATGTCAGAGACAAAAGAAAGAATCGGATCCTCTGGCTGTGGGCCACCTGACGTGAGTCTTTTCAAAGAGCAGCACGCACTGTTGACCTCTGAACCATCTCTCAGCCTTACCACTGAGTTTTTAAAAATATTCTTTGGTAATTTCATATATGAATACATGTATATTTAGATAAAATTGACCTCTCCTTCTTTTTCCTCTTCAACTCTTCCTGAACCCCCCTCCCATTCTTCTCCTAACTTCAAGTTGCTGCCTCCTCCTCTTTATCTTCCTCTTCCTCTAAATAATCTACTGAGTCCATTTAATGCTGCCCTGATGCCCATGAAAATAAGGCACCATCCAATGGAGCATGGGCAACCTATCACGGGCCACACCACTGAAGAAAACTGCCCCTTCTTCTTTCAGAATCTATTAACTGTCAATAGCTCTTGCAGCTAGACGTGAGCTGATGATTGACTTTTTGATACGGGTTCTTTCTACTCAACCAGAGCTGGCCTTGAACTCCTGCTTCTCCCGTCTCAGCCTCCTGAGTGCCAAGATGGCTTTTCATCCAGTGCTGGTCTTATTTGAGGAGGCTGATTTGTGATGTGCAAAACCACTGTCTGGACTGTACAGCATGGCTTGTAGGGCAACAAGAGGAAAAAGACAGTGTTTAGGCTCCTGACTGCTTTGGATTTAGTTGAATGCTTTTAGGATCCATGGTGATTTTGAGTTCTCATTTGGTGACTGGGCATAGGATGTTCCAGAGGAGAGGGAGAGACTGCTTATTTTCTGTGCAGCTTTTAGGCCTGCATCTGTGAGTGTTCAGGACAAAGTGCAAAGCAACACTGTGGCTTCAGGGGACCAGTCCATTTGGAGCAAGATCCTGACTGGGTGGGGCTTCACACTGAGAAGCAAAGCCTTGACTTGCAGCATACAAGGCACGGGAAGCCTAGTAAGGTAGCCTGTCTTTTGGAAGTAGATGGAAAACTAAGACAGATAGGGAGGGCAGCCATCTTAGAAAGACAGCCACTTAGGTAGTGGCAGCAAAACAATGATGAAACAGTTCAAGGATGCATGTGGTGGTGATGCCTGCAATCCCAGCTCCTTGGGAAGCTGAGGGTATCAGTACTGAGAATTGAACATGGCAGGCAGGTACCCTACCACTGAACTATACAGCCTGGACCTCTTTCAAAAGGAATTTTCATTTTGATTGTGACTAGGAAGGCACATAAGCAGTTCTGAGCTACCTGATGTGCTGCTGGGGATGAACTCCGGTCCTTGCAGGAGCAATATGCACCTTTAATCGATGAGCCATCTTCCAGCCCCCGCCCACTAACTCTCTTTTTAACTTTTTTGTTTTGAGACAGGTGCTGGCCTTGAATTTGTAAACTGTCTGTCTCCCACCCCACCCCACCCCACCTCCGAGTTGCTGGTATTACAGGACTGCCAAAGACTGGGTCAAAAGTCACAGTTTCTAGGCTGTTTTGTAACTTCCAAGTGTTTGGTGGTTAAACAGATTGGTAGGTTTTATATTTATGTGCATTTTTTAATTTATGGAAAATACAACATCCCATTTTGGTTACCTTAAAAAAAGAAGTCAATAAGGATAAATAGATATGGGCAAATCTAAAAGAGGGATACAAAGTCAGAGGTTCATAAACATCAAGCTGGGACTAGAAATATCATCATTTCGTTCCTGAGTGAGCCCTCCCTTACTTTATTGCTCTCTTGGTCATGCACACAAAGTAAGCCACTTTAGTTGGGTCCCACTGTTTGCCAGGCGCTTGCTGAATTTGTTCTTGTGAAGGGTCGACTATGGGCGTCTTCAGACTGGAGGCTTAACTATTGTGGCTGGGGGACTAGCCTATAGGTGCCCTTTCAAGAGCTCTTCATGCAATCGGCATTCAGCAAAGGTTTGACAGCTGCAGTAGTCCCCAATTGCTTGAGATGATCTTAGTGAAAGAGGAGGCTGGAGGCAGAAAACATTAAAGGTATGCAGTATTTTTTTTTTTTGTGTGTGTTTTCTTATATCCTGTCTCTAACCACCCTCTCTGGTGTGTTTGGGTCTAAAGGCTTAACCTTTTGCAGCTAGGATAAAAACTGAATCCGATCCAGGCAGGTTCTCAGGTGTCCCTGCAAGGTAGCACACTGGCAGATGAAAATCGCCCCTCCCCTGACTTCTGAGCTGCAGTGCCCACCCCTCGACCTTACCCACTTCTTTCTCGGACTCCTCCCTCACCAGACCTGGTCTCTTCTGTCCCGGCAGAGACACGATGAGCAGCCACGGCAACAGTCTGTTCCTGAGGGAGAGCGGCCAGCGCCTGGGTGGCGTGGGCTGTCTGCAGAGCTTCCAGGACAGTCTGCAGCAGAGAGCACTGCGCACGCGCCTGCGTCTGCAGACCATGACCCGAGAGCATGTGCGGCGCTTCCTGCGCAGGAATGCCTTCATCTTCCTCACAGTTAGCGCTGTGATCATTGGTGAGCTCTGCTTCAGGGAGGCGGGACTTATATTAACATCACCCCCCCTCCTCTCCGCCGTGCATTCATCTAACAAGTCCCCAGCCCCTCAGAGGACACAATAGAGAGGGTACACACACAGGCAAACACAGTTGTATAAACACGATGTGATGTCACATGTGTGGATATGTACACACACAAGTACACTGCACAGATATGCACTTTACAACTACACACAGAGAATGATGCATGTATTTTACATATGCACAGAATTTAGAGGTGCAATTATATAAACTGTGCAAACGTTCATAAATATGCAGCTATCCATCATACTGTTGGGATATTGGTTCTATCAAATACTACCCTGCTTTGTTTAAGGGACTTGAGTGTCTATTGCTTTGGGTATGTGGGGATTTGGTTATTCATAAGCTTTTGTTGTCTGTGGATGCTTAAATTACTTAAATAAAATGGTGCTAGTGTTTGTATAGGCTCGGTGGCTGTCATGCTCTTTTGGTTACTTTTAACACCTAAAGCAATGTAACCGCTAGGTAAATAAGTTGTTACACTATATTGTCTAGGAAATATTAATAAGAGAAAAAAAATAAGAGATACAACTGTTGAATTATGTGTATGTTGTATAAAACAATGAATTTCATTATGACATCTTCATATCTATATTCAATGCGCCTTGGTCATATTCTTTTCCTTCACCCCATCTTTCTTAGTCAGCCCCTGCTGGTCCCTTTCCCCTCGCCTAGTAGTTCCCCTACTGCTTTCATTAGATACAATTTTTTCCCTAAAAATTTCCATGTGTGCTTGATTAACTTGACAGTGTGGCATCCAAGGATACCAGGGCCAGCTGTGTTAGACTTTGTGAACACTTTCACACACTCATATATGCATTTACATCTATATACTTAGAAGCCTAATTGCATCTGCACTTCCATATTTGAAAGTGATAATGTAGACACAAGAGTCACACTTACAGACACACCCAAGAAATGTATGTGCATATCTTTGTATATGAGCCCACATATGCAGTCACATGTTTATGCTCACAACTGAACATACACTGTCCATATATATGTGCACATGAGTGTACACACATACTTAAAAGCACAAAATGCATATAGTGCACACATATATCTGTGTGTATACAATGGTACACACACACAACCCATTCATACAAATGCGCATCATGTACACATGTACTCATGCTCACACAAGTGCACACACATACTCACATACACACTGACACACATATATACCCTTGAACATACTCATATACACACAGATCCATGCTTATGCAAATGCACACTTATGGCTGACACACATGTACCCATGCACATACCCATACATATATACCTAGCCATGCATATACTTTTTTACACATGCCCACACATGTGTAAAGTACACACAAATACCCACATCTATATCTACACAAGCACACACACATACTCATGCACAAATGTACCCATGCACACACAAATCTACAGAAAAACCAAGCACAGAAATACACAGCCTCATAAAATATTCACTGCTCACCCTAGTGCATTCTCTTTGGGAAAGATGGGCCCTGCCTGGGGTTGAGATCCATAGTTCATTCAATGAACCCTTCTTTTCCGACTCTAGGGGTCAGCCTGGCATTTGCTTTGCGCCCATATCAGCTCTCCTACCGCCAGATCAAGTACTTCTCTTTTCCTGGTGAGCTGCTCATGAGGATGTTGCAGATGCTGGTACTCCCCCTCATCGTCTCCAGCCTTGTCACAGGTGAGAGCCCAAGCCATTGTGAATCTTCAGGATCCACTCAGAGTCCAAACTTGAGAAAAGAATTAGGGCTACCCTAACTATGGAAGCCCTTTCCCAACTCACCAACTCAAGCTATGCCCAGGTCTTGTTTAAGTTCTGCTGCCACATGGTCCATGTAGCCCGATAACTTTCTTGTGCTTTTGCTTGAAGGTAAAATACCATCCTGCGTGAGTTCAGAGTTATCCAGAGGGGAGAGACCATGGAGGGGCAGAGAAGGTGGATGGGATGTGGAGTAGATGAATAGGAGGTGGGATGTGTGTGAACATGTAGGAGGTGAGTGGGATGGAGGTGTCAGGATGGAGGAAGGGAAGGAGCTGTGGATGGATTGTGTAGCACTTTTCTTATAGATGGTAAATATTTTTGGCTTCAAGGGTCATCTGATCTTCATTGCAATGGTTTGATTCTGATGCTGAAGTGGAAGAGCACCTATAGGCAATATGTCAACAAATGGGCATGGCTGTTGCCCTAGTTTCATTTATGTTGTTGTAATAAAACACTTGACAAAAGAACTTAGGGGAGAAAGGGTTTATTTTAGCTCTCAGTTCCAGGTTGTATTTCATCATTCAGGGAAGCCAACATAGGAACTTGAAGCAGCTAATCATAACTCACCCACAATCAAGAACAGAGAGCAAATAAATGGACACATGCTTATTTGTGTCATGCTCCACTCTACATGTATGCGGTCCAGAATCCCTTGCTTAGGGAATGGTGCTGCACACATGGGTGGGCCTTCCTTCTTCAGTCAGTATAATCTATGCAACCCCCACAGACATACCCACAGGTCCACCTGATCTAGACAATCCTCCATTATCTCTTCCTAGTGGTTTTAGATTGTGTCGAGTTAACAATGGAAACTACTCATCAGTTGTGTTTCAATAAAACTTTATTTAGTGCACCAGATTTAGCCCATAGGTGGTGTTTAGCAACTTTTGGGTTTAAGGACAGAAATAATGATCAAGGCTTAAAACACTGCTTTCTTAGGTTGGGCTTCTTAGAAGTCAAGCCTGACATATGAATCTGGTCACAAGAGACTCACAGAGGGAGAACCCCATGAGGAAGCGAGGGAAGCAGTGTGAGGAAAGAAGCTAAGCAAAGATGTGTGTTCAGAAGAAGGCTGATCTCTTAGTGTGATCTCATTGGACGGGATCTCTGAAGTGTGAGCAACATCATGGTGTTGTTCCTCACCCCAACTCTGTCCTCATCTGAATCCCTGCCCCAGCCAATTATTGACTGTAGCTCACTCCAGGGCCTTTCTGGAGGAGGAAGCTCCCATTCTGCTTGGGATCATTCTTAGTGGAAGGGAAAAGTGAAGGCTGTTAGCATCCCAAACTCATAGCAGCTGAATGGTTTCATTGACCTGGTAGGGAACATGTAGGCACAGCATGAACATATTCAGGTAGAGTGCAGAAAGAGATGGGTTTGAGGGAGGTGAGAATTGGGGTGGACCATGAGATGAAGGCTTCGATGTTTGTGATATTCATGGTGCAGAGATGAGGGAGAGAGTTAGGTGGGAGTTAAGAGGTTGACTTGGAGTAAAGGGAAGGTACTGTGATTGGTAGAGTTATTTGAAGTTAAAAAATGGATTGGTATGTGCTTGTGTGTGTGTGTGTGTGTGTGTGTGTGTTTATGTGTGTGTGAACTGGTTTTGATTCAGGTTGTCCCAGTTACTCATTTCTTGAGCAATATTTTTATTTAAAAATTGTTCTTAACTTGAGAATCAAAATCTGAATCATCCCTTGGTTGAACCCCCAGGGGACTGGTTCAGACATCCCTATAGAAACCAATACCTGAGGATGCTGAAGCCCTTTTTGCAAAATGATGTAGTATTTGCAGATGACCTATGCCTCTTCTCTTGTGTACTTCAGATCATCTCTAGATGATGGGTATACCATATAAACTACACAACTTTATTTCAAAGCAAAAAACTTCTTATTTACTTTTATGTATTTATTTTGGTATTATTATTTAATCATGTGCCTATATGGTTATGTGCACATGAGTGCAGATCACCATAAAGGCCAAAAGGTACCAACTCCTACAAGCTGGAGTTACAAGTAGTTGTGAGCCACAGAATATTTGTGCTGCTGAAGGAATTTGGGTTCTGTGTAGGACCAGTGTATGTCTTCTTAACTACTGAGTTACCTCACCAGCCCCTTTATTCACTTTACAAAACTATAATCAGTTTATATTTTACCTGATCATATATCTATTCATGACGGCATAAAAGCAGTTGTATAGATAACTATCAGCAGTTGAAGGTTAACCTATGGTTTCTGTGGATATCTTCAGTTAAGGAATATGCAATAATTTTTGAGCTGATTGTATGGAGTAGGTGGAACAGATGGAGGAAAAAGGAATTGGGTGCTGTGGCACAGACTGCACTATCTCTTCTAGGTATGGCATCCCTGGACAACAAGGCAACAGGGAGGATGGGAATGCGGGCAGCTGTGTACTACATGGTGACCACAGTCATTGCGGTTTTCATCGGTATCCTAATGGTCACCATCATCCATCCTGGCAAGGGCTCCAAGGAGGGGCTGCACCGTGAGGGCCGAATTGAGACTGTCCCAACAGCTGATGCTTTCATGGACCTGGTCAGGTGACATTCTCATTTTGTTGGGACTTCTGGATGTACATGCAACAAACAATTCTCTTTCTCTGAGAGACCACAGGAAAAGGTGGATCTAGTTTGGAAAAGGAAGCAACTATTGGTTGCTATTTGTGGTACTCAATTTTTGCCCTCATATCCTTAAGATATATACATCTAGGTATGACTTTGCACTCTGAGACTAGAGAGGACACAGTCTGAGTATCTCAGGACTGAGAAAAAGGAGCTTCTGTTCACTAGGTGTTCCCAACTTCCTTTCATGAGCAAATGCTTCTCTTAATCCAACAAGACTTTGCCATCAGAATTGACATCAAAGTTAGTCATGTTGCTCTCATAGTACTGACTTGGAGTTGGAAGAGTTTAGGAACTGTTATGGTGTTTTCTACTGCTATTATACAATAGCTGAGGGTCAATGAGATGGCTCAGTGGGTAAAGGCACTTGCTGCAAACCCTTTGAATCCACCTGGTTGAAGGAGAGAATCTCGCAAGTTGTCATCCCACCTCCATATACATGATGTGGCATATATGTATACACACACATGCACACATATACACAAACACATACACACATGCACACACATGCATCCTTAAATAAATGTAGTAAGATTTAGGGTCAGTGAGATAATTTAGTGGGTAAAGGCACTTGCCACCAGGCCTGACAACATGATGAGATCCACATGGTGGAATGAGAGAACCAACTCCTACAAGTTGTCGACCTTTTATATGTAGACCACGGCACTGCAGCTCCCCAATAAATATATTAAAAATTAAATGAAGTGAAAAGTATACTTGAAATCAAGTTAGTTGTAAAATAAAAACAACAACAACAATATCAAAAACAAAACAAAAAAAGGTTTATTTAGCTCATTATTTAGGAATTTAGGATGTCCAAGAACTTGGTACCAGCATCTAGTGAGGACCTTCTAGTTGCATGCAAACATGGCAGAAAGCATATGTGTATATAGTTAGCCAGAATAAGCATATCAAAACCAAGGCCACTTCCTATTAATCTATAAACCTTTTAGTACAAGGGTCCACTTCTCAACATCTCCTTTATGGCAGTCAGATTCCAACATGACTTTTGGAGGGGCCTAACTGTAGTCAATCCATGGTAAGTTACACCTGCACCTTCGAGCAGCTCTGTGGGGTCTGGGTGACGTCCTCTGGCCTTTGGTTACCTTGTGTGGCAGCTAGGGACATAAACAGTATTTACTTCTAGGGTCATTGTAGGGCTTATGTTAGATAATGCAGGGCAGGCACTTGGCTCAGCACTCGGCCCACACTATGCATTTCTATGTTGCCTGCTGCAACTATTGTCATTGCTCTTTCTGCAGTGTCACCTTTGGCTCACTTTCCCTTCTCTGATGTTTTTATGCAGAAATATGTTTCCACCTAACCTTGTGGAGGCCTGCTTTAAACAGGTTAGGAGGAAGCACATGGTTTAATCAAGGAGGGATGGATGGGGGAGGGAGCTTGCTTCCCAAGGAGAAGGGTGGGAGGAAGGGCCTAAAAGAGTGGGTGGGTGGGAGGCCTTAGGGAGGATTCTGGGAGAACAAGTGTACTTCCCATGCCTATGATGGTGATGCAAAGGGTTGCCAGGGTATGGGACTCATACTGAGAAGCTGGGGTAGGCGTTCTGGGACTTCTGATCACAGATATCCTAAAATCTATCTGAGCATCACCTTGGGGCTGATAATAGAAAAGTGGCCACAGGCAACGTGTGAAGAGGACTTTCCAGGAAAATTTTATTTATAGAAGCCGGTGGTGGACTAGATTTGACCATCAGGGGGTGTTTAACAACCCCTTTATTGAAGACTAGACAAAGATGCAGACTATATAGCCATTCTTTCATGCTTTGGTTTTTAACATCCTTGCTATTCAGTTACTCATTTCTTCTCCTTGGTGAAGAAGATGAAATCCAGGTCTTGTTTATACTAAGCAAATGTCAGTTACTAATTTCTTTTATTATTATCATTATCATCATCAATATGTGTGTGTGTTTGTGTGTAAATGCGTATCAGGTGTGGACGTGGATCTCACATGATTGGGGGTTGGTACTCTCTTCCCACCATAGGTTCTGAGGATCCAACTCAGATCGTCAGGCCTTTGTACAGTGAACACTTTTACCTGCTGTGAGCTATCTTGCTGACCCAGTTACTCACTTCTTTAGTCATATGTTCTATGAAGAACTTTAAAATCGAGATACAAAAATTGTACTATCCCTTGGCATTAACAAAGATTGTATACAAAAATCTTTGCTGCTCAAGTCTCTTACAACAACAGGTAGAATTTGCCAATGACCTCTAGATCATCCGCTAGCTGACACAGTACAGCTGACACATGTAAATGATATGCAGAGAGCTGTTCTGCATTAGGACCATTTAGAGCAGTGGTTCTCAACCTTCCTAATCTGTGGCCCTTTAATACAGTTCCTCATGTTGTGGTGACCCGCAACCATAAAGTTATCTTTGTTGCTACATCATAATTGTAATTTTGCAACTGAGAGGTGTCTTAGTTCCTAAGAAACTTGGAAATATGTGTTATCCGATGGTCATGACCACAGGTTGAGAACCGCTGGTTTAGAGAATAATGACAAGACAAAGGTCTGTATGTGTTCATTACATAAATGGTTTTCTCTTAGTATTTTCAATCCATGTTGCTTGTGTCTACGGACATGGAATTCACACATGCTGGGAGTTGTGTGAAGCTTTTTCTAGGGAGATAAAGCATACAGGTCTGTCAGCCCATGACAGACCTAAGTCATGATTGTACAATTTGTTGAACCAATGAGTTTTTGGCAGGCTTTCTAGTTGGAGTGTGGGTGAGAGGTTACTTACAGGAGCAGAGATGACTCAAAAACATCTGCATCCCCAGAAAAGCCCAGCCCAGCATGGGTGACAGCTATTGAAAGCTGTATTCCCAGAGGAGCTCTCTGTGCAACTTACAAGCAGCTCACCAGGTCCTGGACTCTCCTTTTGGGAGCTTGGCAGGTCAGAGTCTTCTCCACTAGTGATTGTTTAACGCTTTTATAAAGGCAAGGAAGGGCCTTTGCGAATTTTGTAAGCATTAGATTTCCCAAACACGTGAAATGTGAAGTTTGTTTACTTCCTGAATTTCATGAACCTTTCAGCTCCCTACTGGAGTGAATCTTTCAATTTAAAGGAAGCTGCTATACAACAGTAGAATACACTATATGTTTTTAATGGAACTCTGAAATATATATATACATATATACAGATATGCATATTTCATATGATATATAAAATATATATTAAATATACATATTTACATACTTATACATATAATTTGTTATATATGAAATATGCATATGTTTCATGTATAAACAAAATCTAAATATATGAAATATGCATATATGGTGAAATGGCCAAATCATGCCAGTTAGATAAACACAGACACACACACTAAATAAATCTTAACAATCTTTCCAATTTTGGTTATTGGATTGTTGTTTTATTATATTTTATTTATTTACTTTGTGTGTGTGGTTGTGTATAGATGTGGGTACATGTCATGGTGCACATGTGGAGATTAGAGGACAAGGTGCAGAGTCAGCTCTCCACGTCTACCGTGTGGGGCCTGTGATCAAACTCAGATTATCGGCATTGGTTGAAAGCTCCTGTACACCCTGAGCTGTCTTGTCTGCCACAGAGTTGGAGTTTTTGACAACTCAACTTGTATTTCTTTGAGTTGTTTAATCCATTTCTTTGGTTACATATCCAACTATGGTATGGTCTTGCTGGGCTTTAAGAGTAATTCGTGTGTGTGTGTGTGTGTGTGTGTGTGTGTGTGTTGTGCTTGAACATGTGCATACACGTGTGTGTGCATGCTCATACAAACACCAAGGATGGAACATAGAACCTCACATGCCTAGTTCCCGGTTTTTATTTTTTGCAGCATGTCCATTCTTAGGGATATTTACAAGGGAGTTAACCACCATACTGAATCCGGTTCCAATTTCTCTGCATTTCAGTTTAAGACGCAGTACAGCACACGAGTGGTAACCAGGACGATTGTAAGGACAGAGAATGGGTCAGAGCTGGGGTCCTCCATGTCTCCCCCATCCTCAGTAGAGAATGAAACCAGCATCCTGGAGAATGTCACCCGGGCCTTGGGTACCCTGCAGGAGGTGATAAGCTTTGAGGAGACTGTGCCTGTGCCTGGCTCGGCCAATGGCATCAATGCCTTGGGCCTTGTGGTCTTTTCTGTGGCCTTTGGGCTGGTCATTGGTGGCATGAAGCACAAAGGCCGTGTCCTGAGGGACTTCTTCGACAGCCTCAATGAGGCTATTATGAGGCTGGTGGGCATCATTATCTGGTGAGTAGTAGAGTGGTGCCTGGGACTGGGTGGGTGGAGATGGTTCCTGGAGGTGATGGCGATAGGGCTGATGGGACTGTTGGAGAGATTTGGCCAGTCATTCATCTGTGTATTAGTTAATTTAATCATTAACTATTTGTTTATTCATATCTTTCTGTAGTGATTTATTCAGCTGTTCATGACCCCATTAATCTACTTACTCCCTCACTTGTGCATTGACTCAGTGAATCTATGCTCATTCTTCCACATGTTGGGTCATCCATCCCCTTATATTTTTATGTAATAAAAATGTATTCTTAGAGGATTTCATACATGAATACAAAACATTTTGATAATATTCACATTCCCATTCTCCCTCCAACTTCTCAGTTTCTCTCAGACTCTCATGTCCCCCTTCCAACTTTATATCCTCATATGCATATGTTTGTATATATCTTCTGTTGATTCCTATTAGAGTTGTCTGTAGGAACATGGATGAGGGCACATTCACTGAGCTTGGACAACCTACAAGATGCCTCATCTATGAAGAAAGTTGACTTTCCCTCCCCCAAAAGCCATTAACTGTCAAAATCAAAATAGTTTCTCAGCTATGGGTGGGGCTTGTGAATCTCTCCCCACTCCGTGTTGGAATGTTGACTGTCTTGATCTCATATCAATCTTGTGCAAAAAGCTACAGTTGCTGTGAGTTCATTTCATTGTTTTTGAGACAGTTCTTCCTATGTAGCCCAGGATTGTCTGGAACCTGCCAGTCTTTTGTGTCAGCTTCCTGATTAGTGGGATTATAGGTATGTGCCACTACATTTCTGCATTGGATAATTTACTCATCAACTCATTAATTAACTTCCTCTTTCTTTACTGTAATGATTTTACCCAGTGATTTATTCCTTCATTCCTTTCTTCTGTCATTCATTCATCTATTTCTTCCATTCACTCATTTATTCTCATTTTTCTAGCTTTGGCCCACTTGCTTAACTTCTTTTAATCTATTCTTCTATTTATCAGTTTGATCACTTATTTGTATATCTATTCAGTGTAGATCTGTTAATTGATTAAATTATTTCATAATTATTACTTTATTGCATCTATCATATATCAATAATCTGTTATCTATCCATCCATCCATCTATCTATCTATCTATCTATCTATCTATCTATCTATCTATCTGCTATGTCTGAGTATATGTGTATGGATATGCATGCCATAGCATGCACATGGAGATAGAGGATAAACTTGTGGGAGTTAGTTTTCTCCTCCTGCCATGTGGATTTCAGGATTCATCTGAGACCATCATACTTTGCAGAACACATCCTCATCTGTGGAGCAATCTTTCTGGCCCCTATAATTAATTATTTTAAGTGCTAGGGTTGAACCGAGGCCTTACATGAACTAGATAATCAATCACTGATCTGTACCCTCAGTTTCTTAAATAATAATCTTTTTTTGCATGGTGCTCAGGATGGAACCTAGGGCCTTGAATAAGCTGGCTTAATACTGTAGTGTTAGCCCTATTAGTTAAGCTATTGAATGCATTTATTCATTTACCCACTTACACCAATCTACTTGGATTCATTTCCAGGCCTGTTTATTTACATAGGCACTTGCCGTTCTCTCATTCACTCCCTCAGACATTCCACATGTCTATCCACTTATATACTTATCTTGTCCTGTTTTCTCATTTTTCTTTCTACATTTGGGGATGGTGTGATATACATGTGTATGCATATGCATGTTATTTTTGCATGAGTGGAGGTGAGGATGTGTGTGGTGGCCCAAGGGGGATGTTGGGAATCATTTTCCATAGCTCGTTCACATTATTCATTAAGGAAGGATTTTTCAGTTAAACCTCAAGTTCAAGAAAATGGCTCATCTTGCTAGCCAAGCTGCTCTGTGGGATCCCCTGACTTCACCTTCTGAGGCAGGAAATACAGGCTTGCTGCAGTGCCTAACTAGTATTACATTGGATTCAAACTCTGCTCCTCATGCTTACACGATAAGTATTTTAACCACTGAGCCATCTCCCCAGACCCATGCCCCTTTGCACATTAATTTTTTCAAAATCCTTTCGCTCCATCACTAGATCATTCATCTAGCAGACATCTCCCCAGGCTTGAAACATCGATACACTGAAATCATACTTTATTGGTGTGGAACAATTCTGTATTCTGTCAATTTTGTTTTAAATAAATGCTTATTGGCCAGTAGCTAGGCAGGAAGTATAGGTGGGACAACCAGACAGGAAGTAGAGGCAGGGCAATGAGAGCAGGAGTATTATGGGAAGAAGGAAGCTCTTTCTGCAGTCCTGCCCAGACACAGGAGAAGGAAGATGTGACCTGCCCTACTGAAAAAGGTACCAAGCCATGTGGCTAACATAGATAAGAATAATGGGTTAATATAAGTTATAAGAGTTAATAAGAAGCCTGAACTAATGGGTCAATCAGTTTATCATTAGTATAGACCTCTGTGTGATTTCTTTGGAGCTAAACAGCTGTGGGAACTGGGCAGGACAGAAACCCCAACAAGCAGGCCCTCATGTTACACTTTATCTTGAAGATGTTTGTAAAACCTAGGAGGAGACAGATGTAGAACATGTGTATGTAACCCAAAGCAGTAGGTGCTGTAGTAAAATGCAGTGGATGCTGCCTGGGAAGATGAGGAGTGAGACTTACAACTGGACCTGAAAGGTGAGGAAGAACCTAACTGGTATGAGGAGAAGAGAGATATCACAAACAAGGAAGAGAAGAGGCAAAGCCTGAGAAGCACAGGGTGTTTGTACAGTAACTATTCTGGGTTTATTTTGTTTGCTGTGATAAAATTCTGACATAAAGAGCAGCACACAGGGGATTTACAGCCTCACAGGTTCAGGTTTCATTCCATTACTGTACAGAAGACAAGGAAGGAACTTAAAACATCACATCACAATCAAGAGCAGAGAGAATCAACATGTGAGCCCCTGGTTGCTTGCTTGTTTGCCTGCTTAGTCTCAGCTAGCTTCCTTTATTCTTCCACAGTCCAGGGCCCACCAAATGGTGCTGCCTAAAATGGGCTGGGCCTTCTTACAAAAATTAGCAATTAAGACAGTCCCCCATGGACATGCCCACAGGCCAACATGATATAGATAATCCCTCATTGAAACTTTATTCTCAGGTAATTTTAGCTTGTGTGAAGTTGATAGTTCAAACTAACTAGCATGGAAGAAAATTTATAAAAGTTTAGAAAGCCAGAGATAAGGGATGTCTTAGTGTCTTGGTTAGGGTTTCTATTGCTATGAAGAGACACCATGACCATGGCAACTCTTATAAAGGAAAACATTTAATTAGGGTTGGCTTACAGTTTAGTGGTTTATCTTATTATCACCATGGCAGGAAGTGTGGTGGCATGCAAGCAGATGTGATGCTGGAGAAAGAGAAAAGAGTTCTACAACTGGATTAGAAGGCAGCAGGAAGAGAGAAACAAACTGGGTCTGGCTTGAGCATCTGAAACCTCAAAGCCTGTCCCCAGTGACACACTTCCTCCAATAAGATCACACTTACTCCATCAAGGCCACACCTCCTAATAGTGCCATTTTCTATGAGCCTAGGGGGATCATGTTCATTCAAACTACCGCACTTAGCAATGCCTAAGGATGGGATTCTGAAGGGAATAGTCATCTGGAGTTGAGTTGGAAAGGACTTGAACAAGGGAATGAGATAAAGACACCAGAAGGCTACCTGCTGTGGTGTGGTAGAAACTTTCCTGCTGATTGGATGAGCAGTTGGGTGACAGGTGGGAGGTGAATGTATTCATAGAATTCGACTGTAGTAGTTAGTCTCCTGTTGTTATGACAAAATGCCCAGAAAAAAACAATTTAAAGGAGGAAAGGTTTATTTTTGTCTCACAGTATTGCAGATTTCAGTGCGTAGTTGGCTGGCTCCATTGCATTTGGACCATGAGGGTGAATGGATACAGCCAATAAAGCTGCCAACTTTACTGCATCTAGGAAGAAGAGAGCAAGAGAGTGAGGGGCTGGGGAGAGAAGTTACACCCCCTAGTGACCTACTTTCTTTAACTAGGCCCTTCATATAGTTTGCTCCCAATAGCTGATTCAGTTATGAATGCATCAATGCATAACCCATAGCAGAGGTTGGAATGCTCATAACAGTTTAGCTTTCACAGTCCCCACCTGAGAACACTGGACCACTAAGGACCAGTGTTCAACAAGTGAGCCTTTGGGGACAATGTTTTGGAAGCAAACCCTAGCACCAATGCTATTTTTGTTTTTGTTTTTCGAGACAGGGTTTCTCTGTGGCTTTGGAGCCTGTCCTGGAACTAGCTCTTGTAGACCAGGCTGGGCACCAATGCTATTTAAAAACTTATTTTATTTATGAGTGTGGATGTGTTAGTGGATGTGCAGATGTGCCTATGGGTGTCCAAAGAGCCCCCAAAGTGGTGCCAGATCCCTTGGAGCTGCAGTTGGAGGTGTTTTTGAGCTGTTCAGTGTGAGTGGTGGTATTCAAAATCAGGTTTTCATCATTGAACATCAAGTACTACTAACCACAGGGTCATTTTCCCAGTGTCCCACTGCTGGCTTTGATGCTTGGAATAGGTTGGGATGGAGTTGGGATTGTATGGTAAGAGCTTTCTGGGTTCAGGATACTATATGGCAAAGCTTTGGGAATGCTAGCTCCAGACCTGTGAAGAAGATCATTCTAATAGATATGTGTCTTGTGCAGGTATGCACCAGTGGGCATCCTGTTCCTGATTGCTGGGAAGATTCTAGAAATGGAAGACATGGCTGTCCTTGGAGGTCAGCTGGGCATGTATACTCTGACTGTCATCGTTGGCTTGTTCCTCCATGCTGGTGGTGTGTTGCCTCTCATCTACTTCCTCGTCACCCATCGGAACCCTTTCCCATTCATTGGGGGCATGCTACAGGCCCTCATCACGGCCATGGGTACCTCCTCCAGGTATGACCTTTCCCAGAACTCTCCCTGGGTCTATTGTTCATCTTTCCTGGGTTCCTTTAAGTGTTCTCCTCCACCTCCCCAAACACCTCTTCTGGTTGTACAATGGTATTGGGGGACTCTTAAAGCTATCTACATGTGGCCTACACTTGGGGTTTTAGTCTTTATCCTGTGATGACTCTCTTAACCTCCCTGTCTCTTTTGTTTCTCCAGTTTATGAGGAGAACCAGATGCCAATGCTGGGTTTGTGATGGTACCGTGCGAGTACCACAAGCTCAGAGAGTCTTGGCTTCTGAGGCTTTCTTCTCCTGTTTGTGCTTTTAGGGAGCTAATAAAGTGAGCTCCCTCATCTCTCATCATTAAAATTCAAAACTGTTTGAGCAAGTATTCCAAGAGCCAAACAGATAGGAGAAAATATTTTTATTGTCCTCATGGTGGTTGGAGAATGTGCCTTTTGATCTTCGATCTGTGGCTAAATAGGATTGATACTATTATACCCAAAATTAAACCAATCTGATCACTATAGAGCTAGTCACACCACCCTCCCAGTGCTGTTTCTGATACTCGGAAAAGGTTGAAGTAGCATTGAATGTTTTGCAGTAGGCGATGTTTAGTTCCAAGGCCAAAGACTGTGAGTCCAAGCTCTAAGTTTCATGGCATAAAGCTGACCACACAGGGGTCAGTTCTTGCAGACAAATTGACCCCAAATGAGATGCCTACTCTTTCTACTTAAGTTGACAGTCTGTGAAGTGGTTGGGAAGAGGCCTAGGGCTCCTGTAGATGGGATTGTTCCCTGTGCAGACAAACACTCTGCCTTTTACTGTTCTAGGTTCATTTCTGTTGCTGTGATAAAATATACCAATAAAGGATAGTTTAGGGGTGGGGGAAGGAATTTATTTGGCTTACAGTTCCAGGTTACAAGTCCATCTCTGTGGGGAAATCAAAACAGGAGCTTGAGGCAGCTAGTCACATCACACTCAGGCAGAGAGTAAATGCAGGCTTGCTGCTCGCTTGTTTTGCTCAGCTTGATTTCTCCACTTTGACGTAGTTCAGGACCTTCTGCCTATGGAATAGTACCACCCTCAGTGGCCCGAGTCTTCTCATTTCAGTTAGGTATGGCAATCCCCCAAAGGTAATTCCCATAGGATATATGTAACCTAATATCGAAATTGTCTTCCCAGGTAATTCCTGGTTGCGAAGTTGACCAAATTACTCATCATATTTAGGCTTTGGTGTGGGAGGTCAGCCATCAGGGCTAGACTGGCATTATAAACTCTTGGTGTGAATAGGTCAAGAGACATTCCTCTTGGGGGATCCCCACCACTGAGTTCTTTCTGCATCAGGAGTCCCATTTCCCCACGCACAGCTGCTCCTCCCACTTTCTACTCCTTGCTCAGATTCCAGCCTGGTTTCCATGTGCTAGAGGGAAGTCCTGCTTTGACCCACTGCTGCCCCTGCCTCTGCCCCATCCTTCTACTCCCTATTCTGAGCCTCCAGAGCTTTTTTTTCTCCAGCTCTGCAACCCTGCCTATCACTTTCCGCTGCCTGGAGGAGGGCCTGGGCGTGGATCGCCGCATCACCAGGTTCGTGCTGCCTGTGGGGGCCACTGTCAACATGGATGGCACTGCACTCTATGAGGCCTTGGCAGCCATCTTTATTGCTCAAGTCAACAACTATGAGCTCAATCTGGGCCAGATCACCACAATCAGGTGAGACGATGTTGTCATCATCTGGATAGGACAGGCTGTGTGTACAAGGTCTACAGACAAACTTCCTGTTTATAGTTGCATCTCATTCCTACCTAAGATATATAATTATGTATATGCAAATACCCTTAATTCTGAAAAACAAAAAACCAACCCGTGAAACATTTCTGGTTTCCAGTATTTGGATAAAGGCTGTAGGATGCTCAGCAGCATTTGTCCCCATAGATGATTTCTCACCTGTGTTGCTTATTGTCTGCTCATCATACAAGAATGAAAACATAAACTCTGTGAAGGAAAGTGTTTTCTTCATTGGAAATTTCTATTGTAGACACATCCTGACTTAAGATGTTTGACTTACGATCTTTCCCTCTCTCTCCACCCCCTGCCCCTCTGAGCTGGCTGGCCTGGCTGGGTAGCTGGGATTGTAGCCATGTGCTGCCAGGCCTGGTAATGGAATAATATTCTGACTTTATAAGGGTGTGAGTGTGATACATATTTAATAGAAACTACACTTTGCATTTTTCTATTTTGTATGTATGTATGTGTATGTACCTGTCTGAGTCCTTATTTGCCATGTATGTGAAGGTGCTTTCCAAGGTGAGAAGAGGGATTCAAGTTCCCTAGAACTGGTTTACGGGCGGCTATCTGATACAGGTTCTAGGAATAGAACTTGGGACTTCTGCAAGAGCTGTTAAGTGCCCTTAACTACTAAACCATCTCTCCAGGCATGTGGTTTTAAAGAGTTTAAAAATTGCATTTGTGTGTGTGTGTGTGTGTGTGTGTGTGTGTGTGTGTCACAGTGCACATGTGAAGGTCAGAGGATCACTCACAGGATTCAGTTTTCCTCTTCTGCTATGTGGGTCCTGGGGATTGAACTTAGGCTTTCAGGCTTGGCAGCACAGCATCCTTACCCACTGAGCAATCTCTCAGGTCTCTACACTTTATTTTTGATTGGAATCTATTCCTAGGCTAGTGATGTGGTGGCTTGTTTTAATTGTCCTCTTGACGGGATCTGGAATCACCTGATAAGAGAATCTCAGAGAGAGATCGTATAGATCAGGTTGGCCTCTGAGTATGTCTGTGGAGGATCAGCTTGATTATTTTACTAAATGTGGGGAGGTTCAGTCTAAAAGTGGGCAATGCTTGTTCCCTCAGTTTGAATCCTGAGTTGTTTAAAAGTAGAGAGAGACCTCACCCGCAAGCATGCACGCTTTTTCTACGTGCTTCTGACTGGATATGTTGTTGCTAACTGCTCCAAGTTCTTGTCTCGACTTCTCTGCAACGATGGATTAGAACCTGGAATTGTGAGTTAAAACACATAACCTTTTCTCCTGAAGTTTCTTTTTGGCGCGTGTGTGCGTGCATGCATACACACACACACCCACACACTTATGTATGTATGTGTGTGTATATATATCAGTAACAGATAAGAAGACTGGACAGGCACTGTCCTTGGCTCTTTCCTGCTCAAAATGAGAAGATAGGAACGTGTCTGCCATTCTCCTGTGAGGCAGGAGAGGCTCTGAGTTCATGTGCAAGGTACAAAGCTCATGAAAGGAGTCTTCTCATTTGAAAGCTCATTCTTTATTGCCAGTCTGAGTATTTGATCAACCACCATTCTGATAGAGAAGTTCTCTGGGCCAATCATCTCCCCTGTTCCATGTGTATTGTTGTAAAATCTAGAAAGTGATTTACTTAACTACTGAGGAGAAAGCTGGCATTTTGGAGGCACTACTGCCTTTTCTGCAAAGCTTAGTGGCCTTTACAAGGCATATTACATCATGCTGAGCAACTGGAGTTGATGGAATTTTAACAGAGGTCACCTGTGACCCAGTAGATCCTACTTTCAATTTCATATTAATTTGTGAGACTGAAGTGGAAACAAGCCTTTGTACATGCTAGGCAGGTGTCTACTGAGATAGACACTTGGCTCTTTAATTTTTTAAAAAAAGATTATCTGATCAAGAAATGGTGGGCTGAAGAGATGGCTCAGTGGTTAAGAGCATTTGCTGAAGTTCTGGAGAGATAGCTTAGAGGTTAAGAGCACTGACTACTCTTTCAGGGGTCCTGAGTTCATTTCCTAGCAACCACATGGTAACTCACAGCTGTCTATAATGAGATCTGATGCCCTCTTCTCTCTCTATAATGAGATCTGGTGCTCTCTTCTGGCCTGTAGGCATCCATGGAGATAGATGTTGTATACTAAATAAATAAATAAATACATACATAAATCTTTTTTTTTTTTTAAAGAGCATTTGTTGCTCTTGTGAAGGACTTGGGTTTGGTTCCCACTATTAATGTGGTGGCTTACAACTGTTTATCACCCCAGTTCCCAGGGTCCCAATGCTCTTTTATGGCCTCCATGGCTACTAGACACACATGCAGTATACAACATACATGAAGGCAAACATCCATTAATATAAAATTTAAAAAACAAACAACTTAAAAATTAAGAAATAAATAGATTCTAAAACTAAGATGGGCCAGAATGCTCTCACCTCCAACGTGGTAAGCTGTATTTGCCTTCTTAAGAAAAAGAAACTCTGTCTTTTCAAGCCACATCTTTCTTGAATGATAGCTGACAAAAGTTGCCTATATTTTAAGGTGTATTTCGTGATTTGCAATATGTGCACTCTGCAAAGTGATCACTGCAGTCAGGCTGCTTATTATATTTATCTCCTATGGTTTCCTTCCTTTCCCACATCCCCCTTCTGTTGCCTGTGTCTTCTCTCCTCTCCTCTCTCATTTTATCTTCTCTTCCCTTCTTTTCTACTCTCTTTCTCATTCCTGTCTTCCTCTAATTTCCCACCTCCTCTTCTAACCCTTATGTCCTCTCCTTTTCTCATTTCCTTCCTTCTTTAGCCTCCTTCCTTCCTCTCTGTCTTCTGTCTCCTTTCTTCCCTTCCTTCCTCTTCCCTCTCTCCCCTCCAGAGTCTTATTGCCTCCTCCCTCCCCTCCTCTCCCTGTCTGTCCTTCTGTTCTCTCCATCCTTCCCTTCTCTTTGTTGATGGTGAGAATAGACTTTAGGTTTGTTCTCTTTGAAAAACTCAAATATGAACACATTATCCTTAGCCACACCCTCCACACTGTACATTAGATCCCCAACACCGAGTCATCTGGTATCTAGACATCTCGTAGGTTTTGACAGATATTTCCCATTTCCCAGTCCATTTGCCCAGCATCACTGATTTCTGATTTTTTGCTTCGGTGACTTCAGCATTTTAACTTTAGATTCACATCCAATGTGAGCTCATGTATCACTTTGCTTTCTGTGTTGGTTTGGGCATTTAACTTAAAGATGCCCTTCCCTGCCTGGTTCTCTAATCTCCTGTCCTCTCTTTCCTCCTGTATCCATGACTCTTCTCATTTGCAGCATCACAGCCACAGCTGCCAGTGTTGGAGCAGCTGGCATCCCCCAGGCAGGACTGGTCACCATGGTGATCGTGCTCACATCCGTTGGTCTGCCCACAGAGGACATCACGCTGATCATAGCTGTGGATTGGTTCCTGTGAGTGTGCTTGGCTTTGACCTATCTCATAACCTTTTCCTGCATGATTTTATAAGGACAGGGTTGTAGAACGTTAGAGGGCTAGGGAGGCATTGGGATGGTCTGCTAATGATGGCCATAGACTCTAATCCCATAGAGAGCAAGGAAGATTCTGAAAAAGGTCTCTGTCTGTCGGTCAGTCCACTCCTCTTCAGGTCATTTCATATAGAAGTCATACAAAGGTGTTCAAATACATAGTTTTTAAACTCAAATTTTTAAAAGTTTTTTCCTTAGTGAAAATGCTAAATATAAAGAATTTTAAAAGTGAGAAGAAAACACAAGTTACCTGCTTTGTTAAAGAGTGAAGAATTTTGGCTTATAAAAATCATTTGTGATGACAGACATAAGAATTTTAGAGGATTTATGATCTGAATGCTACAACTAGGCACATTTTCTCTCTTCTATCCTTCCCTCCTTCCCCCCATTCTTTTTCACTAACTAAATTTGTTCCTTGACAATTTCACACATGTGTGCAATGCTTTCTGGTTACTCCCCCCACTCTTAACTCCTCATCTCTGCCAGCCTTCGTCCCTACAACTCTGCTCCTCACATTCATGTCTTCTGTTTGTGACCCACTGAGTCACAACAGAGACATTTGTGTGTCTTGGTGTAGGACTATGCCATGGAGCTTAGTAGGCTCATGAGAGGGTGCACACCTGGAGACAAGGCCTCCTAATCCATCAGCACCTAGTTCAGCAGGAACGAGCCACTCCCTAATCACCATTCCTCCCCTCCTTTCCTGCTCTCTCTTTCCCTCCCTCCTTTTCTTTCTTTTCTTCCTCCTCTGTCTGTGCTTTCTTCTCTTCCATTTCCTTCCTTTTCTCTTCCTGTTTCATTTCTTTCTCTATCTCCTCCCTCCTCCCTCCCTCCCTCTCTCCCTCTCTCCCTCTCTCCCTTCCTTTCTCTCTTCCATCCATTTTTCTTTCTTTTTCTTACTTTCATTCTTTTCTTCTTCCTTTTTATCCTTCTTGTATCATTCCCTTCTTTTACCGTTCCTTCCCTCTCTCATTTCTTTTCTTATAACATGGAATTTATATAAAATGCTGATTTTCATCCCCATATGGGAGTTGTGAGCAAGACTAAGTCCCATTTGTACAGAAAAACTAAAGTTCCATTTGAACAGTCCCCAGCCTGCCCTACGTCTATGTAGACTCATGTTGAAGAGTCTATATCAAACATTCATGTTCAATAGTCTGCATCAGTTGCTCATGCCTAATAATGATCTTCATAAGGTGCTCATGTCTAACAATCTGTATCAGACCCCCATATCTAATAAGTCTATATCAGATCCTAATGTCTAACCGTCTGCATCAAACTCTCATACCTAATAATTTCTAAGTTAGTATATTTAGAAACAGGAGTCACAAATCAAAGAATAGATCCGAGGATTTAAGAGCTGATGTTGTTAGGAAGAGCGAGCCTGTTTAAGGTTATGTGGTTGTGAATTAGCCTGGAAACCCTTCTAGTCTACCCTTGGTTTTCAAAGGGATTTTTCAGCCCCACCCATTAATCTATCTATTCTCCACTAGTGACCGGCTTCGTACAATGACCAATGTCCTGGGAGACTCAATTGGAGCGGCTGTCATTGAGCATTTGTCCCAACGGGAGCTGGAGCTGCAGGAGGCTGAGCTGACCCTTCCCAGCCTGGGGAAGCCCTATAAGTCACTCATGGCACAAGAAAAGGGGGCATCAAGGGGTCGGGGAGGCAATGAGAGTGTCATGTGAGAAGCTTCCAGCTCTTTGCCTAGGGAGAAGGGAAGGGACTGGGAGGGGAATCCTGGGGACAATTTGTTGCCCAACTGACTGTGGGCTGAACATACATATTCTGTATGGATTCTCTGGGAACTGCTGAGATAAAAGAGATGGAGTGAAAGGTTCCTAAGGTATATCTATCACTGTTGTGTGCTCCAAATACAAGAAAAACCTAAGGGATGAAAGATTTAATTTGGCTATGGTTATAAAGGGCTTAGTTCCCCATAGTGGGAAGGCATGGTGGAGAAGAGCAGCTCATTTCATGGTGGTCAGTAAGCAGAGACGAGAGAAATGGAAAGTAACCAGGGAAGGACATAGCTCTTCCACACACACCCTACTTCAACGATACCCTGCCTCCTACTTCTGATGACTCCAGTACAGCCATCATATCACGGAAACATCAAGAATCTGAACCACTCATTGGGTCATTAGGCCAGAGCCCTCACAATGCATTCCTCTCTGGAAATGTCCTCACAGACACACAGAGGTGTACTTTATGAATTTTCTAAGCACTGGTTTCAGTCCAGCCCAGTTGACAAAGATAGTCCATCATCACAAAGGTCCCTGTTTATTTCTGAGTGTATGATGAGAACTTGAAGGATGGTGTGAGAAAAAGGGGAGGGAAACATTTGGAACTGGGAGGAAAGAAATCTTCAGATAGATCAACTCATACTCTTATGTTCTCAAGGAGCGGTAGAGCTGACAAAGGTAAAGAAAAATACCTATTATTTCTTGTGATAAAGTGATGTGGCATTTTTGTTGAGGTCCTAAAGACCACCTTTAGATTTAATGATTTATTAATCAGACTCAACACACTCCGAAAAATCATTCTCCTCTCAGGTATGGTTTATTATGGTGAAGGGCACTGATTAAAACCAACAAATGCACAGCTCGTTGGGGCTGGGCTGGCCTAGACCAGATGTGTGTTTCCAGTCTCTTTCTAGTGAAGTCACTGAAACCAACGATTTCTTCCTACAGCAACATTATGACAATGTGCATGGTGCACTGACATCTTAGTTCCATTTTCTGTTGTGACAAAACATGCAGACAAAAGCCACTTGAGGGTAAAGGGTTTGTCTCTTAGTTCCTGATTACAGTCTATCATTGTAGGGAAGTCCAGGTGGCAGGAAGCTGAAGCAGCTGTCACATCCACATACAAGAGCAGAGAGAAGTATTCAAATTCATTAATGCATGCTCAGTAGTGCTCAGCTTGCTCCTTGCATTTCATTAAGTTCAAGGTCCAGCCCATAGAACTGTGTGGTCTGCATTCAGGGTGAATCTTCTTATCTCAAATAACTCAATGAAAATCACTCACTTGTCCACAGAAAAACGCTATCTCAACAATTTCTCATTGAGATTTCCTTCCAGGAGATTCTAAACTATTAATCTAAACTGACAATTAAGACTAAAAACCATTAAGAAGCTCACCTGAACCCTGACTATGTCACACAGGCATGGAACACTCACTGACTTACAATTTTTCAATCTCTGAAGTGGACAAACCCGTGTACTATGGTCCAGGGCACCAAGTACATACCAGAAGTCATTAACCTCATGGTCAACATACACTCTTGGGTATGGTCAGAGCCCCTTGTTTTGCCTGACAAAGCAGGCAAATTTTCTTGAGGATTATTCCAAAGACGAGAGGTGTTCTAGTTTTGTTTCTGTTGCTGTGGTAAAACACTTTGACCAAAATCAACTTGGGGGGGGTTATTTGATGTGAAATTCCAGGTCATACTCCATCACTGAGTAAAGTCAATGCAGGGACTTGAAGGCTGGCCTGCTTCTATTCCACACAGCATTATTTTCAACCATGGAGCTCAGAGGAGTACAGTAGTAACCATGGAAGATTCTGCTTGCTATCTGGTTGGCAGGCAAACATGTGCTCAACTGATTT
>JAQHUG010000443.1:34612-47311 GCA_028555095.1 Dicrostonyx torquatus | reverse complement strand
GCAGGGATCATGGTGGCATGCGGGCAGTTATGGTATTGGAGAAGGAGCCGAGAGTTCCATATCTAGATTTACAGGCAACAAGAAGAGAGAGTGACACTGGGCCTGGCTTGGGTCCTTGAAACCCCCAGTGACACACACTTCCTCCCTGAAGGCCACACTTCTTAATCCTTTCAAATAGTGCTACTCCCTGGTGACCAAGTATTCAAATCTTTGAGTTTGTGAGGGCCATTCTCATTCAAACTACCCTGATTCTCTTCTTCCAAATTCCAACAGACCAATCTGATCTGGGCAGTCCCTCAATTGAGACTCCTGTTGGTGAGTCTAGACTGTCAAGTTAATAGTTAAAGCCAAGGAGAATAGAGGTCATAGCTTAAAAGGTAAGCAAAGGCCGGTCCTTTATTTGGGTTTTCAGGCTTTGAGTACTCTTTGTTCCCTGAGTTAATCTCTTGACTGCACACTAAGTTTGGAAATGAAGCAATTTCTCACAGAATAGATTTCTGGATCTAATATCACCATTGACTCCTAAGACTGTACTGACAACTCCATGCTGCCTCAGTGGATTCTGTATTTCTCTACAAATCAAAGAAGGACATTAAATGAAGAATTATTTAATGCACCTAGTTGAACCTGGCTGGACATCAAAGACTCAGTGAAAACACAAAGAAACAGTGATATAGTTTATTTCATATTGCTATAACAATAATTAAGACTAGATAATTTATAAAATAAGCAAGTTTTTATAAACTACTGGTTCTGGAAGCAGGAATCTAATGCCAGGCAGTTCCAGCTAATCAGATGAGAGTTTTGGGCTGGTCCATAACATGGTAGAAGCCAGAGTGGGAGGAAGGGCATGCACAAGGAAAATAGGATCAAGTGTGAAAACTAGCCTGTAAGTAAGGCACGATTCCATTTGTGAATTTCTGTAACTGAAGCAGTTTTCACCAGGCTCCATTCTCCAGTACTGCTTCACTGAGAAATCAGGTTTCAATAAATACATTTTGGGAGATACTATCAAGCCATTTACAGAAAAAACATGACACAAAGTTAAAGTTTGTGTCCCCTTTGTCCAAGAAAAACAAAATTAACTTCCTTCTAAGTTAGATGAAATGTAACTGAACATATTTTTTTTTACAATATGGGAAAGAAATCTAAGTACAGCTAAATTTAATTCTTTAAAAAAGATTTATTTTTATTTTATGTGTGATAATGTTTTCCCTGAGCACCATATTTGTGCAGTGCCCATGGAAGCCAGAAGAGGGTACCAGATACTTTGGGATTGGAGTTATAGATGATTGTTAGCTACCATGTGGGTGCTAACCTGAGTTCTCTGGAAGAGCAGACAGTACTCTTAACTTTTGAGCCATCTCACAAGTTACTAATTTTTTAAGATTAGAAAAAGTTCATTCTTCAAGAATTTTGCATATATATTCAACATATTTTGAACATAACCACTCTCTTCTCCCCTTCCAACCCTTCTCAGAACCATCCGTACCAAACTCCCTTCTCAATTTCAAAGCTTCTTTTCATAGCCCACTCAGTCCAATCAATGCTATCCGCGGGTACACTGATGCAGAGCCTTCCACTGGATCATAGGCATCCTACCAGGTGCTAATTTCCTAAAAAACACTGACTTTCCATGTCAGCAGCCTTCAAACACTAAAGCTTTTCAGCAAGGGGAAAGGCCATGAGCCTCTCTTAGATATAATGGAAATTTGACTGGATTGATCTTATGCAGGTATTGTGCAAGCAGCCATAGCCATTATGAATTCATGAGTATATCAGTCCTGTCATGCCCAGAGAACACATAGGGTCATATGACATCCTAACAAGGGCCACTTTTCTGGAGATAACTAACTCTTCCTACTCCAGCAACACTTTCACAGCCATTCTTCACAACTGCTAGCTCTTAATGTTTTTCTACTCCCTCTTCCATGAGGGAGCCATGTGAAGAGGGGGCATGATATAGTTGTCTTATTTAAGTCTGAGTAATCCTTAGTACAGGTGTGTTTTGAGACACCTTCACATTATTCTTTAAGCACCTAAGATAATCCTGTAGTAGAAACAGCTGGGAAATATGGGGGGGGAGCTTCAGATCTAATGCAATCTATTTGCAACTGAGGCATTTATAACCAGAGATTAAAAGTAGTCCTTGCAAAGGCAAGAGACAATTCTTTTTAATAAAGCCAACTCTAAGTCATGTGGTGAACACCTTTAATTATAGCACTTGGGAGGTGGAGGCAGGTGAATCTGAGTCCAAAGATAGCCTGGTCTATAGAGCAAGTTCCAAGACAGCCAGGTCTACAAAGAGAAACCTGGCCTCAAAAAATAAAACAGAATGAAGCAAAACCAACTAACCAAACAAACAAATAAACAAACATGCAAAACCAACCAACCAACCAAACAAATCAACCAACTATCCAAACAAACAAATGGACTCCACATTGGACCCTTAGAAACTTTCCCAAAGACTCCAGTATTCAGCTCAATTTCAGCTTTACACCTTCATCCTACCTTGTATTAGAAGGTCTCCATCCTCAGAGAGGGCTTTGTGTGAAAGGGCATGACAAATGAAGAGGTAGAAGCATCCTTCCCCCAATTCTTGTTCCTTGCCTCCTGCTCTAGTTTCTTTAGTAAGTTTCTGGGTTAGATTCTCATTGTTGTGACACTCAGAGTTTGTTTTTACTGAAAGATTTAAAGGCTTCAAACCATGGTTGGTCAAATTCTTTGGGTTGGGATGATGGTGGAGTAGATTTGAGCCCATCAGTCTCTTCTGAGACACACCCCTAATGACTCAAAGACTTCCTCTCCATTAAGACTCACCTCATAAAAGTTAAGTAACCTTCCAATGTTCCAAAACAGGGACCACACCTTAAGTAGATGTGTCTTTTGGGGCTATTCTAGATCCAAATTACAATAGAATGAGTTTAAAAAGTGATTTTATTCTCATAGATAAAAGGTATACATAAGGGTACACAATTTTGTTTGTGGGAAGGGTTGGATTAGATTTTCTTTCTTTTTCTTTTCCCCCCAAAATGTATGCAATAAATTTAATTAATCTTTAGGGAAGAAATCATGCTTCATATTTATCATCTGTCTTACAGATAAAAGGCCAAGAGTTAAATAAAGTGCATTTTGTTTAAAGCAGCACCATAAGCAATTTCTCAATATAGTCTTAATCTTATTTTAATCCTATCTTAATATTACCTTAGTCTTAAATATTTAAAGATAAAGTCAAATATAATATGGCCCTTTTCATATCTTTTTTGATGAAATGAAATATAGTAATATAAAACAAAACCATCATATCAAGGCTGGACCAGACACCAATGAAAGAAAAAGAGAAACAAACAGGCACAAGAATCAGAGATGCACTCATTTACACAGTTAGCAGTCCCATAAAATTACCAAACTAAAAGCTATAATATATACTCAGAGGACCTTGCTGCCTGGACAGTCACCCAAAGTTCTTCCGTAACGTTGGAGCATCCATCTTCAGCCTACAGGCCCATTAGCATCCAGTAGACTTTTCCATGAAGCAGGAATTTTTTTTTATTTTGAAGCAGGAAATTTCAAAGACAGTTTTGCCTATATTGACAGTTTGCAAGTCACTTCCTTTTGTATCCTGCAGAATGTCTAGTACACTCTTTCATGAAACTGGAACCCTGAAAGATTGTCTCACCTTTAGGCAAGTTCAGGAGTCATTTCTCTGTGGATTCTGCATGTCCAGTTCATACAGCATAACATCAAGCAGTCCAGGCAAGAGCAGTTTTTTGCTCAATGGCTAACAAACTCCATAAGGAGCCTCTTTGATGTTCATCTTACTCTTGAAGTAGATTGGTGTTGCCAGGAAGAGCTGCGTTTCATTGTGATGAAAAGTCTTAAATTCTTTTTTTTCCTTTTTCTTTTTTTATTGTTAAAAGAAAAATTTACATTTACTCCCCTCTTAAATTCTTAAAACATTTTAAATGCCATATTTGTAGGTCTCTGAAAAATTTGAAGAATATCTAACTAAAATATATCTCTATATATCTAGAAAACCCAATGAACATGACTACAAGCTTGACTCTTATATATGACTCTCTATTAACCTATATTTCTTAATTATATATTATACTTTTAAATGATCTGCCAAATAGAATACTTTAATCAAGAGCAGAAATATCTATCTATCTATATCTATGTATGTATGTATGTATGTATGTATCTATCTATCTATCTACAGTATAACAAAATTGACCTTAAATTTGTATCAAAAACCAAGATTCATACAAACTCAAATCCCTATAGCATATCCCCCTTTAAATGAAACATTTACAAACAATATTTGGGAATATGGACACAGTTCTCTCCAAAGTGCTTCCCGCTGTTTGTTGGGCAAAGTAATTTTTGAGGATGTTCACAGGAACCTTTTGGGGGTTCTTTGTCCATCAAACCACATTAGTCTGGAATTAATCTAGTGGTTCTCATCCTCTGTAGAAACAAAAGAGGAACCTGTTTTCCAAAGAACATATCCTTAGACACATATTTTGAATTCAAGATACCTTTAAAATATATATGCTGGTTTAGCTTAGCAGCCCACACAATGAAATGTCTCTCTGTACTTAGCTCCTTCACAGTCAAAACATTCAAAGAAAACACAATAATATACGTAATCCAGACTCTGTGTATATTCCATCTTTATGTGGATTATTTTTTCTTCTATTACTTTTTAATATTTATTTTATTATTATTACTCCTATAATCTATGACAGTCTGTACTCTGTCTCTTCAAAGGCTTTGTTTTATTTAACTGTCTATACTTTTTCTTTTCTCTCCCAAGCCTATGCATATTTATCCAACACTATGACCCATTTAGAGATTTTTTTTCCATTTGGATTTGTCTTTATTGTGTATTTATAATTATTTTCTGACAAGAACTGAAACCAAAAAGCATGCACTCAGCTTTTCATCAACACCGTTCAAGTGTTTCTTAAAAGAGCTGCAAGGTTTTGCAGCTAAAGCTGAATCAGGAAGCCTCTATTAAATGAGAGTGCTTGCCTCTAGCAAGCAGAGCCCATCTGAGAAAATGCTGCTATCAACAAGCCATGCTTAACTATTTTTTTTTCTGTCTTGAATTACTTCCCAAGCTCTGTCAGGCTTTATGTGGATACAGTCATCCACATGTTGGGCACCATTTGTTGTCTGAAGTTTCTGTCCTGCCTGGTTCCCGCAATGGTTAAGTCCCAAAGAGATCACACAGAGGTCTACATTAATCATAAACTGATTGGTCCATTAGCTCAGGCTTCTTATTAACTCTTATAGCTCACCTTAGTTCATTATTCTTATCTGTGTTAGCCACATGGCTCAATACCTTTTTCAGCGGCGTAGTCACATCTTGCTTCTTCTGTGTCTGGACAGGACTGCAGAGGAATGGGCTTCCTCCTTCCCAGAATTCTCCCGTTCACCTTGACCCATCTCTACTTCCTGTCTCATTGTCCCACCTATATTTCCTGCCTGGCCACTGGCCAAACAGCATTCACTTAAAATATAATTGACAGAATACAGACCATAGTCCCACACCAAGGAAGTGAGGTCAGTCTCCCAGGACTCATGAAAACGCTAGGTACATAAATACATACTTAAAATCCCAGTGCTTGGAAAACAGAGACAGAAAGGCCTCTGGGGATGGCTAGCCAGCCAGTCTAGATGGATTAGCAATGTCCAGGTTCAATGAGAGACCATGTCTCAAAATATAAATGAAGAGAGACTGAGGGAGGCACTTGATACTTGATATCAACCTCTTGCTTGCACACATATGTGCATGCACCTCACCCTTCCATAAATTTGGTCCTTCAATGGTGTCTCTTAGATTCTTTAGGTTTTGTTTATACATTCTGATTTTTATAGTTTGAAGGCTCCATTTCAGCTTCCTTATCTTCAACTTCTCAGTCTCTCTTCGACCTTATTCATTAGTGAGATTTTGTTAATTAAAAATGGATTTATTGAAGTTTTTCATTACCAAAATTTTAATTTGAATCTAAATTTCTCTTACTAAGTCCATCTTTATATCCTGTATTGGCTTCCTTATGTCATTTAGCTCTTTATTTATAGTCTCTTCAAATTAATTCAGGGGTTTATAAATATCCTCTTTGATTTTATAAACATTTTCTTGAATTTTTTTCCCTAAACATTCTTATAATTGTTCTTTTGAATTCTTTGTCTGGGACTTAATAAAACGTATTATCAAAGTCATTGTAGAACTGGTAATTTTGGAAGAACCCTGTTCTCCCTCCCCTGATTTTTTGTGGTACTACATTTATGTTCCATGATGGAAAAGAAAAGGAATCATGAGGACCTGCCCATAACTAAGGAGTTTTGGGAGTTGTTGACTGCTGGGGGAGGCAGAATCAACCCTTTTCAGGCATGTGGCCACTGGTAGGTTGCCCATGCTCCTACAAATGGCCCCATACCAATGCACATACTGGCAGCATTAATTGGACTTAGTGGTTTAATAAAAAAGAAAGAAAAGGAGTTCGTACTGGGAGCAGGTCACATTGGTGGGGGGTTGGAGGAGAGTTCTAAGAGTAAAATGTGCATGCGTGTGTGTATGTGTGTGTGTGAATATTAAATGAATATAGTGTTTGAATCCAGACCAGACTCTTGTTTAAGGTCCCCAATACCCGAAGCAGCCCTTTTTCCTCCTACAGATGCTGGAAGGTACCCCACTAAGGGCACCATCTATGAATATTTAACTAACAGATTTCTCATAGAAATGAACTCACATCAGAGAAGGTGCTGGTGACCACACATCCTGCCCCTTACCTTTCCCACAGCTTCCCGCCTGGGAATTAGAGAGTCCGGATTCAGATTTGTGCTGTAAGTGCCATTCCCTTTGTCAGAGAGAACTACATCTTTCTCAGAGAGTTGTAATAAGGGACCTAGAATGTACAACATGGGCCCTGATATCCTCATTAGAGATATGGACATGCTGTCTGTCTCTGGTGCTAGGGATTGAACTCCTCTCAGAGCCCATGCCATGCTGCTTCTGCCTGCTGCTCTGTCCATGATGTTAATAACTCTTCTAATCAACTACTTGACCCCCAGATTTGTCTCAGTGTCCCTCTTAAACCCACATCTGAGACCTTTGATATATGATTATATTTATATGTATACATGACATTCTCAAGAATAAATAAAAAACAATATAAATCTTATTTCTGAAAGAATGTAGTCACTACCTTAGATATGTTTTCTCATTTCACTGAATTGCTATTTATGGGGGTCATGATGTGGTCCCTTTGCCAAGAAACACCATCTTCCTGAGGAGTTTTCCCAAAGCCTTCTGCATATCTTTGTTCCTCAGGCTGTAGATGAAGGGGTTCAGCATGGGGGTGACCACAGTGTACATTAATGAGGCAATCAGATTCATTCTAGAAGATGACATGACTGCAGAGCTGAGGTAGACTCCAAGACCATTGCTGTAGAACAAGAAGACCACCAGGAGGTGAGACCCACAGGTGGAAAAGGCTTTGTACTTGCCTCCAGCTGAGGGAATTCTTAGAATGGAGGAGACAATCTGAGAATAAGACAATAGAATCCCAGAGAAAGGGAAACCAGCTATGACTATAGTTATAGAATATACCACAATGTTATTGACAAGGGTGTCAGAACATGCTAGCTTCAGGACTTCAGGAAGATCACAGAAAAAGTGGGGGATTTCCATGTTCGTACAGAAAGACAGCCTTAACACAGTCAAGGTCTCAGGCAAGGAACTCATGACACTGATTAACCAGGACCCAAGAGCCAGCATCACACAGAAGCAAGAATTCATAATGACGACATAGTGCAGGGGATGGCAGATGGCTATGAAGCGGTCATAGGCCATCACTGTTAAGAGTAAATTATCCAGACATCCAAACAATGAAAAAAAATATCTGTGTGATGCAGCCTGTGAAGGAGATGAGTTTGTTTTGGGTGTGGATATTCAGTAGAGTCTTTGGGATGGTGGTGGAGGTGAAGCCGATGTCAGCTAAGGACAGGTTGGAGAGGAAGAAGTACATGGGCATGTGCAGGTGGGGGTCTAATATGATGGCCAAGATGATGAGCAGGTTGCCTGTGATGGTAACGAGGTACATGGAGAGAAGCAACCCAAAGAAGAAGGACTGCAGGTCAGAGTCTTCAGTGAATCCCAGGAGGAGAAAGTTTCTACCTCCTGTTTGATTTTCTCTTTCCATAGCACTGCTGGATTATCTAAAAGGAGGGAAAAACACAATATAAATTCGTCTCAAGTGGATTCTGCCAAATAATGGCAATATATTTTATTAAAACCCAAGGTATAAGCTGAGCATTGTGGCACATGCCTTTAACCCCAGCACTGGGAAGGCATAGGCAGGATTTTTGTGAGTTCAAGGCCAGCCTAGTCTACATAAAGAGTTCTAGAACAGCCAGGGTTAAAACAAAACAAAAGAAACAAAACAAACAACTCTCCTCTGCAAAACAAACAAACAAACAAACAACAAAACCAAAAATCCCTAAGGTACTGTACTGGTGAGCTGCCTCAGTGTGTAAAGTCCCTTTCCATCAAGGCTGATGACCTGCTTTTGATTTCTGGTATATGCATGTGTAAGGAGAGACCCAAATCCTTCATTTTGTCATCCAACCTTTACACATGTGCCATGGCACACACGTGCATCCACACACACAGAATAAATAAATAAATGTAAGGGCTGGAGAGATGGCTCAGCAGTTAAGGGCTCATACTGCTTTTTCAGAGGACCTGGATTTAGTTCCCAGTACCCAGGTGTAGCTCAAAACCACTAGTTCTAGGAGATCTAATGCCCTCTTCTGGTTTCAGCCAGTACTTGCACATTTGTACAAACACAGACACGCACACATCCAAAAATTTGTATAATTAAAATAACTATAAAAAGTCTTTAAAATAAATGTAATAAAAATTTAAAAGAAACAAAAAACAAAATTCATGGGGGTACTCAGTCATTTTCTTTGTGGGTAATCATTTAATCCATGAGTGCCAATTTGTTGTTACCATTGTCACCTAAAATAGTTGGCTGCAGATGAGTGTTTCTCAGCGTTGTTCTCTAGAGCAGCAACATCAGCATCACTCTGATGGCTATTAGAAATGGGCATTTGGAAGCCATTCATACCAACTGAGTGCCATGCATTTTGTGGAACCAGTGATCTCATCTGTGTTTTACCAAGCCCTCTGGGAAACTCTGATGTCCACATGCGTATGAAGACCACAGCTATGGTGTGCCTAAGCAACCAGACCTCATCAGTATCCCTGACCGCAACTTTGGTGTGTTCTGTCTAATGAAAGTGTGAATGGGAATTTTATGACTATATACTGATTTGTAAATCATTGGAAATCTTTGTTTTATTATAGTGCTTTCTCTGGTCCCTATATGAACCTGATTACAATTGTTAATACCCACTTTTCATGTAATCATTGTTTAGATTTCCCTTATTTATACAAATTATATACAAATTCTATGACACGTAGTTTCTTTTCTACTTTCTTTCTTTCCTTCCTTCCTTCCTTCTTTCCTTCCTTCTTTCTTTCTTTTTTGTTTGTTTGTTTCGAGACAGGGTTTCTCTGTGTTGCCTTGGAGCCAGTCCTGGAACTAGCTCTTTTAGACCAGGCTGGCCTCGAACTCATAGAAATCCACCTGCCTCTGCCTCCCTAGTGCTGGGATTAAAGGTGTGCGCTACCACCTCCAGGCCTGAAATGTAGTTTCTAAGCATGAAGAATTCAGATTTTCTAAGTCTTAAATTAATTTTTCATTATTTGACGTTTTCTGCCAGTGTTTGGAGGAAGCTACTAGGCACTCAGTGGCATCACTGAGTTACTTCCTCAGCCCCTGATTATCATTACATGAACGTGTTCTACACGTAAGCTGTTCAGTAAATCCTGTCCATTTGATCATTTACATCAGTTCCCAATTTTTATATATTACAAATACAGTTTAGATTCATGTGATTTTTAATTTTCTTCTCTTATGACAATTTGTGGGAGCATCCTGTGAGTTCTTAAAAGTTCATAAATACAAAAAAGTCTAATAAAAATAAAATAAATTTAAAAAGTGCATGTACTGTTTTCACCTTCATATCAATAAATTACTCTAAATAATCACACACGCATATGTCTTAACAGTGAGTTGATTGTCAAATATCTTTGTATAAATAAGAATTTTGGGCCAGGCAGATCTGCTGCTCACTCACCTAGAGCCTGAGTCTGCCTCAGCGTTAGCTTTTTCCACCTCAGAGGGAGAGGAGGCTGTGGCAGGGAAGATCATAGACTAGAAATGGCAAGACTTAACTGGGAATTTTCCCCATGTCCCAGATCAGGAGTGAGTTCCAGCTCAGTTTAGTGAGAGGGAAAACAGAATGTGTCAAGGGATGGTAGGCAGTCCCCATGTAGAACTGATGGCTGGGACACCATACTCTACAGTCCCACAGTCATCTGATGTCTCTATCTTTGGAGGGTCAGGAGGAGGGTTAAGCCTGTAACCAAGAGCTCCTGAGGCACAGGCTGGATGGTGCCAGAAAATAAAAGAAAAAAATTTGGGGGTCCAGATGGTGTCTCAGAAAGTAAAGGCACCTGTCACCATGCCCGATGTCCTAGGTCAAACACTGAGACCTGAGTAGTAGAAGGAGAGAGCAAGTTCCTGCAAGTTGTCCTCTGAAAAATAGTCTATTTATTGGATTCCATCAAATTTACAAGTTAATTCTGAAAAAGTTGGTATTATTATTGTGTCAAAACTTTTTGAAGTAACAGATACCTCTCTTTTGAAATCATTTTCTTTCTTAGCAAAATTTTCTGATTTAATTTTCTGATGTAATTTTAATCACATGTATTCACACTTTCACAAATATTTTAGAAAGTGTTAGTAAAAGTATGACTAAGTGTTCAAGATGGCTATTTAGATGATATGATGCTAAGTCTGATTCCATATTCTCAAATAGTCCCCAAATGTTAGATGTAGAACAGGCTGACGACAAGGTCTTTTAGGAAAACATGAATATATAAATGCTATAAACATAAACATGAACATGCATAATCTTTGAGAATAGAAATCCTTGATAGATGGAAGAGAAGTAAATTTCAGTAGTCAGAATGATAAACTGAAGAATTACAATTGAGGAAATGTGGTACAGATATTTCCCATCTCAAAATCATCTAGCCGGTTGATAGCTGATTAATATTACAAAGCTAATTTGTTTTGTGTATAAAACCTTAATTGTAAGTCATAGAATCATCAGCATCTCATTGGGAAAAGGATAGAGAAAATTAAGTATTCATGAAAGGAAATGTAAAATTAGTGATAAATATTTGAATTTGTGTGTGAATGTGTAGGTGCCTGTGTGCCATGTTGCATATGTGGTTGTCAGTCTTGGCCTTACATTTTGTCGAGTCAGGGTGTGTTACTTGATGCTTCATGTACCAGGTTAGCAGGACTGTAAGCTCCTTGGAATTCTCCTGACTCTACCTCCCATCTTAGAGTAGAAGATTAAATTCTAGACCACTCTATTGTCAGGTATTGACATGTGTTCTGAGAATCTGAACTCAGGTTCTTAAGATTATGTGGCAAGTACTTATCAACCAAGCCATCTCCCCAGACACTGACATTTTTGGTAGATAATGAAACAACTTAATGCCTTCAGACAAATGGCACAGATGCTTGGGAAAGAACTCTAAGAGATGCAGAGAGCTAAGAGAAGATTAATTTGCATCAGGAAGGTGAGTGATATCTGAATTAGATTCTATAAGGGGAGGGAGTGAGACGAAGCTGAGAGGAAGAGTAATTGAGAAAAACACAGGAGTATGGAACACTTTAAGTGAACAGATGCTCCTCACCACACTGCACTGTTTTGAGCCCCAAACTTCACCCATTGAGAACACCAGCTCTTTTTATACCTGCTTCCCATCAGGAGCTCCAGTGGTGGTGTGCTGTCTGCATTCTCTTTTTCCCTGAGTGGAAGGGGTTCAACTAAGCTCCAAGGCAAGACAAGGAGGTGATATCAAGTCCCATTTGAAGGAACAGTTGAACTCCCTGATTCCTTGAACTGTTGCACTGTTACTGGAAGTGTCAAGTGGGTAGTAGTGTTTCTAGTACCTTTGTGTTGAATTCCCATAGAATCTCATTAAATTAATTGCTCCATTAACACTGTATTCTCTGAAGAATTTATTTCACATGAGAGAGGAAAGTAAGTAGAAAGATATTTTTGTATACTAAAGAGGATCTTGTTTGCCAAGTATGCCTATCTTTTTTTCTGAACTCTTTGATCCTGATGCCCTTTCTCCCTGGACTTGTCCTCATTTTTCATTATCTTTCCCTATTCATGTCAACCCATAGTGAGACAGAATTTGTTTGCCAATAATGTCAGCAGGCATCGTTTCAAGGCCATGTGAACCCTGAGTGCCACATGTGTAACTGGGGAGAGGGATCAGATCAGCTTAATTTAAAAGAGCTGCAGTGACTTTGATGCTGTCTTAGAGGTATCATTGCTGTGATGAAATACAGTGACCAAAGCAATGTGGGCAGAACTGGGTTTGTTTGACTTACAATTTTGCATCAGTGTTCTCTATTAGGGAAGTCAGGTCAGGAACTCAAACAGGGCAGGAACCTGGAGTCAGGGACCAATGCAGAGGCCATGGAGGGGTGCTGCTTACTGACTTGCTCCTCATAGCTTGCTCAGCTT
>JAQHUG010000443.1:16401-28180 GCA_028555095.1 Dicrostonyx torquatus | reverse complement strand
TGTGGAATGGGGGGGGCGCCAGCAGCTAGAGCTGGTGCTGCCTGCACTGCGGCCCGGGTACCTTCCCTCAGAGCTCTCCCTCACTCACCCCTCTGGTTCCTTGACCTCAGCACAGGAACAGAGACTCCAGGTGGTCCACAGAGCAGATCCCACAGAGGAAAGGGGGAACTTGGGGGTGGTGGCAGTGCTGTGTGGAATGGGGGGGGAGCGCCAGCAGCCAGAGCTGGTGCTGCCTGCACTGTGGCCTGGGTACCTTCCCTCAGAGCTCTCCCTCACTCAGCCCTCTGGTTCCTTGACCTCAGCACCAGCACAGAGACTCCAGGTGGTCCACGGAGCAGATCCCGCAGAGGAAAGGGCGAACTTGGGGGTGGGGGCAGGGATGTGTGGAATGGGAGGGGGGGCGCCAGCAGCCAGAGCTGGTGCTGCTTGCATTGTGGCCCGGGTACCTTCCCTCAGAGCTCTCCCTCACTCAGCCCTCTGGTTCCTTGACCTCAGCACCGGCACAGAGACTCCAGGTGGTCCGCGGAGCAGATCCTCCAGAGGAAAGGGCAAACCCTCTGGTTCCTTGACCTCAGCACTGGCACAGAGACTCCTGGTGGTCTGTTTCATTTTCTTAGAGACATACACTGGACCATTGTTTGTCTTTATTTGTACAGGTATACCCACGATGGCCATAACTTCTAATAAATGTATGATTATTGAATCAGTCTTTTCTGAGCTCAAAGAAGTTACCCATGAAAACCTGAATAAGTGCCAATGGTGTTGTGTACATATTTCAATTTTCCAAATTCTGCAAAGTGGAACACATATGCCTGCCAGATTTCATTCCTTTGAGTACCCTTTGGGTTATTCCCTGCAGGTATTGGTTTTAGGTTATAGAAAGAGTAAGTAGGACATCTCTTTATAATCTCTTTAGATTGTTGCTATGTAATAGGAAACTCTTTCTTTAAACCTTTGCTATTGACATGATTTTTTAAAATGAAATTCTGAGGTCTTCAGCATACTTCCAATCAAGAATGGATCAATTTCTGCATTACATTGTGCTGGAGGGCCTGGCAGACCCATATGGGATTAGATGTTATGTATATGGGACAAAGCCTATTCCTGATTATATCTTGAACCTGAATGAATAATGAAGTCAATTCTGTATCATCTGGTATAAATTCAGTGGTTTCAATATGTAAAACAACTTTCTGAATATTGCAAATCAGTAACTATATTCAAAGCTTCTTTAAAATCCCTTAGGACCATGAGAATATTATATAATTCTGTCCAAATGACAGATAGAATTATAAGGGCTTTGTTCCACCTTATTTAATTCTTCTGATTTGTAACCTGCCTTTCCTGATTTATATACATCAGTATAAAATGCATGAACTCGAGTTATTGGTGTGTCATGTACAATGCAGGGAAGAATCCAAGTATTATCTTTATAAGGTTAATTCTATCACTTTTGGAATGATTGCTATTAATCTCTCCTAAATAATTAGCACAAGCTATTTATCAGGGTTCATTGTCTTCCTATAATTTTTAAATTTCATCAGTAGTAAAAGGCATTGTAATCTCTTCTGGGTCTATTCCTGCTAGTTGAGAAATTCTCAATTTTCCTTTTATAATTAATTCAGAGATCTTTCCCAGATAAGTTTTTAATGTTTTACTCCATTAATGTGGTAAAGAGATCCATCCTATGATAATATCCTTTTCTGCTTAAAATTCTTGTAGGGGAAATTCTGGAAGGCAGTATGACTAGAGTGCAAATAAGATTTGGATCGACCCAATCCACATATGCCTTCTGTAATTTCTCTTCAACCACAGTTAATTCTTTCTCAGCTTCAGCTGTTAATTCCCTGGGAGTATTTAAGTCTTTGTCACCATCTAAGGTTTTCTTTAAATAAATTATTAGAGCAGGTGTTATTCCAACATTGGATCATAGATTGGAAATATCTCCTAGCAATCTTTGAAAGTCATTAAGAGTCTACAGTCTCTCTCAATTTGAGGTTTTTGTATTCTAATTTTCTGTAAACCTATTATATAACCTGGATAATTGATAGAATTTTCTCTTTGTAATTTTTCAGGAGCAATTTGCAATCCCCATTTAGGCAAAACTTTCTTTACTTCTTCAGGCATTCTTTCTAAAGTATCTGCATTTGAGTCAGATAGCAAAATTTGATCCATATAATAGTAAATTATAGATTTAGAAAACTGTTTACATATTATTTCCAATGGCTGTCTTACAAAATATTGGCACAGAGTGGGGCTATTGAGCATTACCTATGGGAGGATTGTCCATTAATATTTCCTAGTAGGCTGAGAATTATTGTAAGTAGTCACTGTGAAGGCATTTTTTTGTCATTTTCTTGTAAATATATAGGGAAATAAAAGCCTTTTAAATAAAAAAAGCTATAAGAAGCCATCCCTTAGGTAATAGGTAATACAAAGGAATTCTAGATTGTAGAGGGTCCATAGGTTGACAGCTCTTAGATCTGTCACTGTTGTCCATTTTCCAGATTTCTTTTTTTAACAACAAATATAGGAGAATTCCAAGGGCTTGTTGATTCTTCAGTATGGTGAGCATCTAGTTGCTCCTATACCAGATGTTCTAAAGTCTGCAGTTTCTCTTTTGTTAAAGGCCATTGTTTAACCCATATTGGTTTCTCAGTTAGCCATTTTAAAGTTAGGACTGTTGGTACCTCTAAGGGTTTGCTAGTTTGTCAACATCTAGTGCATTCTGCAGCCAATGGGATAGCTCATATAAATGATGAAAAAGTATTTATTGTCACATGGATAAAAGATAAACATCCAAATTCTGGAATATGAGCAACATCCACTTGCCAAATTTTATTTGATTGAGATTCTCGAGGACTAACCCCCTGAGGAACAGAACATATATGTAACATATGACAAATTGGAAAATTTAAAATAATTTGTTTAGCTTATTGAAAATGAATTTTATATTGAGCATGTATATAATTAACATTAATATGTAAATACTCATGTTCTTTTTGAGCAGAGGAAAAAGCTACTAATTTATCCACCTGAGCATTTCCAAATGTTAGATATCCAGGTAAATTTGTATGTGATCATACATGGGTAATAAAAATGCGAGAATATCTATTCTAAATAAGAGTTTGTAATAATTTAAACAAAGTTAACAAAGAATGCTTAATGGAATGAATTACATTATTAAAATATTTTGTACAACATAAGCTGAATCAGCTACAATATTTAGTTCTTGAGGAAAATCTTGAAGGGCTTTAATAACAGCATGCAGTTCATTTTGTTGTACGGAAGAAGAATCCGTAAATTCTACTTAGTACTTACATTCTGTCCAATAAGAACTTTTAGTTTTGGAACCATCAGTAAAGATAGTTAATGTGTCAGATAAAGGATTAACAGCTACAACATCATTAATTACAAATTCTTGTTTTTGTAAATAGTCCCCCAATTTACTTTTGGGGAAATGATATTCAAAGTTTCCAGTAAAAGATGCTAAAAATTTTGCAAAGCTTCTGAATGATGAAAGATGTATTCATTTTTTTCTTTTGGTAATGGGAAAATTATAGCGGAACAATCTAAGGCTGTCAAGGTAAGACATTGTTGTCTCCCTTGTTGAATTATATAGGCTAACATTTCTTCATAAGTTGTTACTGTTTTATAAAATGTATGTTTTGTGTAAACCCATTAAAGGGGAAAATATCTTGAGCTAAAATACCTGTAGAATATTGAAAAATATCCAATAATAATAATTTAATGGGAATGTTAGGTTGTATCTATTCAAAAAGGCATTTTTAAATACACTCTTTAACTATTTTTAATTCTGCCTGAGCTTCTTTGGTAAGAGACAGAGGGCTATGTAACTTCATGTCCCCTTGATAAAGAAGCCAAATCTGATAGTTTTTTAGATTTTCTTAGACACTGTCATAACTGGTGCAACTGGCACTACTTTCTGGTTTGGCTTAGTGGCCAGTTTTTTTTTTCATTTGCTTTTTTAGCCCATTAAGTTTCTCCAAAATGAATTGCAAATCCAAACTAGTTTTCTTGATTAAGCTTTCTTAGTCCTTCACAATTTGCTTTTTGGTTTTTTGATCCTCGTCCAAATTTTTTATGGATGGAATAACCTCCTTTCCCAGTTCTGTTAGTAACTGCTCTTCCATCATGGCTTTAAAAACAGCAAAAATCATGGACCATATAGACCAGAAACGGACAGATATTTTCTCACCCTGTCTCACAGCTTTTTCAACACTAATTTTAATTCTTTGCCAAGTATCTGTATCTAAGGTGCCTTCTTCTGGAAACCAAGTATTATATTCCTTAATTACTTCTACACACATTTCTAAATCAGAAAAAGAAGCAAAACACCATGAATTTTTAGTAAATGTCTTAGCATAGCAAGATATGGAGAAGACTTACCTTGTCCCATTACCCAGTAATAAAGATTACTTATCTGGTTAATGTTTTCAGATCCTTCCCAACTTTTCCTCTTCAGGGTCCCTGTCTGGGCACCAGTTGTCAATGTCTAGTGCGTTGGGGTCCCTGGGTAAGGGTCTTGCACAAATCAGGACACAGGAAATGCAGAGTATGAACAACTGCATAACAATCTTTATTTTGTATGGCTTTTTATACAGACTAAAAAGCATTACTTCAACTCGGAGACCCCCGTTTACTCATGTACATGATCATGAGAAACTCTTACCTCACTTTACAAGAGACAATATTTCAATTAATAATAGTAATAAAAATGAAAAGAAGTACATAAAAACAAGACAAAAAGTATACAAAAGCAAAGCACTTCTTTATATCTGGTAGAGTGTGAAGAACTGAGCTCAAAGGCCACTTCCTTATCCAGGGTACAGATTCTGACAGAACGTTTGAGAAATGGGCAGAGAAAGTTTGCTTTCATCCACACTTGGTTTTCCAAGCAACTGTTTCCCAACTTCATGTCATCTGTCCCAGGAGGATCCTGGACTCTAAGTCAGTTCTGTGTCTCCACACTAGTTGCTTTGTGTTCTTGTACAGCCCGAATGGCTGGTAACCTTTTTTTTTTTTATAGTACCCTTTCCAGAAACATGAGTTTCTGGAACTGAAGGGATGTTAATCTGGGTATTTCATTGCTGCAGCAGGTCACAGACCCATAAATTCACTGTGATATTAGCCACATATGGCCTCTGCCTTCTTTTCTGTCCTTCTGGCTCTATGCATTCAACCTATCTTATGCTTTGTTTTACTTGAGATAGGGTTCCAATTCCTAGGAATTCATCATCTGCCTCTTGAAGAGGCCAATTCAGATACAAAGATTCTGGAGTAATGGTAGCCACATTCGTACCCTTGCCTAGCAATCAATCCCTCAATTACAATGTTATTTATATACACTCTTAGCTTTGGTCTTTGATTATTCATAAAAGTCTGCCTAAATATATGTTTTTTATTTCCTATTGAATTTTTCGATTCATCCTCCATGTTTATTCCATCATCCAGAACAGTATGGATTTTTACATCAGGCACTGGATTTCCTCTACAGTGACTGGGAATGTAGACCATGTTTGGCCTGGGAGCTTGCAAAAGGCCTCCTCAAGGAGTTTCCCAATGGTATCTAGTTTCTTTGTTTGTCTTTTGTTTATCTACATTCATTGGTCCAATGTCAGCCTTTGCCTTGAGATCACAAGCAGGGAACACAAACCAGAAGCTGGGCAAGTTGCTACATATCAGGAAAAGCATAGGGGAGGGTGCATGGGCCTGGTAAATTGCCAAGTTGCCACCTGGTAGCTCTGCTGTAGTGGGATTTTGGCAAAATACAGCTTAGTAGGTGAAATCAAGCCAGGAAGATGGGAGTGGGAGATCTTCTGGCCTATGGGCAGGTCCCGGTAGGCATGGAGTTGGAATTCATTTGGGATACTAGAAGTAGATGGATGCTATAAAGTAGCTCAGAATTGAGAGTAATTAAGTTTCTTTATTTAGGGGTAGACCCACGGATCACAGTCTTCTGCACAAGTGGGGAACAGGAACTGAATCCAGCAGGCAACAGAGAGAGGCTGTGCAAGCTTTACATACATTTATAATACAAGAGACCACACCCAAGTGGGCTGGTATCTGTAAGGCTGAGGGATTTCTCACAGCAATGGATGGGTTGACTTCTATGTGGTCAGACTCTACAGTGATCATCATATTTGTTTGTTCAAATATGTCCTTTGGATGATCCTCACATTCCAGGCTAGAGAATGTGGAGGATCACGTTAAAAAATTATTTACTTATTTTTATTTTATATGCATCAATGTTTTACTGCATGTATGTGTACTACATATGTGCCTGGTATCTTCAGAGGCCAGGATCCTATTTTTGCATCTATTTTTTGTCTTTATCTTTTTAGAGGGAATTTGATACCATCCATATTGAGAAATATTAATGAGCAAAATTGTTGCTTCTTATTATTTTGTTTTTGTTGTTGTTTTGTGTGTGTGCACTTTCCTTCTTTAAATTTGGTGTTCTGAGATTATTTATTCCCTTTGTTTCCATAGGTGTAGTTAACTACCTTAGGTTTGAGTTTTCCATCTAGCACCTTTTGTAGGGTAGAATTTGTTGATAGGTATTTTGGTTTTATGAAATAGTTTCTTTTCTTCATTTATGATGATTGATAATTTTGCTGGGTATAAAAGCCTGGGCTGGCATCTGTGGTCTTAGAGTCTGCAGCACAACTGCTGGGTACTTCTTACTTTTTCCATGTAGCTTTTTAATATTCTTTATTTGTTCTGTATGGTTAATGTTTTGATTATTAGTTCAGTGTACTTTCTTGTATGGTCCAATCTAATTTGGTATTCTGAATACTTCTTGTATCTTTATAGGCATTTCCTTCTTTAGGTTAAGAATTTTTTCTTCTATGGTTTCATTGGAAATATTTTCTGGACCTTTAAACTAGAATTCTTCTTCTTTCTCTATTTCTATTATTCTTAGATTCAGTCTTTTCATAGTGTCCCAGATATCCTAGATGTATTGTGTCAAGTTTTTTTTGTTAGATAGTTTTTTTGACAAATGCATCTATTTTTTTCTATTGTATCTTCAATGCCTGAGATTCTCTCTTCCATATTTTGTATTCTGTTGGTGAATTTTGCTTCCATAGTTCCTTTTGGAATTCCTAAAATTTTAATTTCCAGAATTACTTCAGTTTGGGTGTTCTTTATTGATTTTACTTCCCTTCTCAGGTCTTGAACAGTTTTATTCATTATTTTCCCACTGTTTGTGTTTTCTTAGATTTCTTTAAAGGACTTGTTCCCTTCCTCATGCTATTTCTTTGTGTATTTCTGAATTTCTTTAAAGGGTTTATTTAATTCCTCACATTATTTGTGTTTTCCTGGATTTTAAAAAAGGGATTTATTAACTTTCTCTTATGAACCTCTATTATCTTTATGTAGTTGGTTTTAAGATTTTTTTTTCTTTTGTTTAAGCTAGCTGTGTTGGAATATTTAGGTCCTGTTGTGCTATGATAGCTAACTCTAGTGGAGATATATTTCTCTGGATATTATCAATTGTGTTTTTATGCTTTTCTGTTGGCATTGGATGATTATAGGTCTAGGTTCTGATTTCTGGAGTTTTCCTTGTTGGGAGGGTGTTTTGTCTTTGGTTTCTACTTCCTCTCTGGATTTTTGGAGAATGTGATGCCTGCATGTTGCCCAATAGTACTTTTTTTTTAGATCCAGTAGTTGTAGCCTCCTTGGGTGCCAGGTAGAATGTGTTTTTGGGTGTTGAGAGCTGATACCTTATGATGAGAATAGCCTAGGGTTCTGAAGGCGTTCATAAGAGGGAGGATAATGTGTTCAACCAGAATATACTCATTTTGTCTTCCTGAAATGGGGGAGACAGTGAAGAGAGGTCACCACAGAAGGTCTGCTACAGCTCTGGAGATGAGGCTGTGGGGTTGGATCTAGGGATACAGAGGAAAGGGGAAGATCTACAGATAGCCTAACTGCCTCTCTTTCAGGAGTCATATGTGATTTAGCAAGGAGTGCCTCTTGGAGTTGTCAGGGAGGATAAAACAATTGGGGCCAGGTAGGTTAGTAAGGAAAGGTCTTTGGGATCCATAGGAGATGGCAACAGGATGTCAGGGAATGCTGCTCAGGTGTTCTGCTGCAGAGTTAGGGATAGAACTGAGGAAACAGAGGGAAAAGAGAAGATCTATAGGCAGCCTACCTGGTTTTCTGGTAGGTATGGCCTGTGTGTTAGCAGGGGCTGCTGCTAGTGTTGAGGTCTTGAATAAAATGAAGAGTTGGGGAAGGGAGGGTAAGAAGCAATGGTCTGTAGGATCCACGTGAGAAGCTGACAGGTGGTTGGAAAAAGGCTGCAACTGGTGTTCTGTTGCAGATCTAGGGGTGAGACTTGGGTATTTGATTGATTTAATTATTCTTCATAGTGGAATATTATGTCATTATTTCTATTGTGAATTTTTCTTTATCTAGGTCATTTTTTTGATGGACACCAAGCCTGAGTCTGTAACTTAGCTATTGGGAATAATGCTGGACTGCAGATTGATATGCTGGTATCTACTGGATCACATTTTTAATTCCACTGGATATACGCCCATGTATGGTAGAGCTGGCTAATATTCTTCTATTCAACCTCTTTTAGTAGTTTGAGAAAATTCTATGCTGATTTTGGTAGTGGCCTTATTAATTTGCAATCCTACAGTTGTTATTCATGGGTTATATTTTCTCCATATTCTTGAAAACATTTCTTATTGTTTTCTTCATGTTAGACATCCTAAGTTGGGTAAGGTAATAAAAAGTTTTATTTATGTGTATATGTGTGCCTGCTCATATGTATGTGCACCACATGCCCAAGGAGTCCAAAAAGATGGCATTAGATCCCCTAGGCCTAGAGATATAGGTGGTTGTGAGCTGTGTGACATGGAGCTGATGATTAAATATCAGTTCTCTTCAAGAGCAGCAAGTACTGTTTATATCTGAACTGTCTCTCCAGCTCCATTTGTATAGTTTTGATGTATATTTTCCTGATTGCTAAAGTTTTGGTCTTAGGGTTTCTGTTACTCTGATAAAGCGGTATGACTAAATGCAACTTATGGAGGAAAGAGTTATATTTCAACTTCCATTTGTTGGTCACAGTTTATCACGAAGGGAAGTCAGGGCAGGAATTCAAAGTATGTACCTGGGGACAGAAACTGAAGCAGATGCCATGGAGGAGTAGTGCTTCCTGGACTGTATTTGGCTGTTTTGAAGTATTAACCTAATTAATCTTTATCAAAAAAGACAGGAGTCAGATATTGGGGTAAAAATATGAAGGATCAGAGAAGCAGCAGAGCAGCCACCAGTGACCTCCTACCTCTTCCGTTCCTCCAACTGAAAGGACCCAGATCCCCTTTTCACCCTGCCTTATCATTTCCTGTCTCTCTTTACAGGTCCTCTAGACCTCTATGGTTAACTAGCAGCTTACTCAGCCCTCTGACTCCAAGCGAGCTTTACTTGTTAGAAAACAGATTTTTTTGTCTAAATAAAAAGAGGTTTTAACTAACAGAGAAAAACTATATATGAGAAATACATAAACTATATAGAAATATATACAGGCAATAATTACATTAATATTGTCCAGTCCATTTGCATTTGACAAATTCAGAGAAAATACTCCTTTATCTAGCCTATCTTGATGAGTTCAAAGTGTTGTACCTAAATCATTTTCTATTCTAACTTGTAATACCAACCCAAAACTATCTTTTTATGTCCTCAACCTAATACACTTGCACCTCTTTTGTGAGTTTCTTTCTGAATTTGTTAACAAGGAAAACTATAATTATAACTTTCTAGTCTTTCAATACCATTAAAGATCTGAGGACATAATATTACCTAGGTAAAGAGGAAGTGCAGACCAATCAACTTTCAAACTAAGAAATGGCAGAAACAGGCTGGCTGCCTGGACAATCACGCAAAGTTCCTCTGTAGCACTGGGGCATCTATCTTTGGCCTACAGGCCTATCTGACAGACTTTTTGAAGAAGCAGGAAATTTGAGGACTGCCCTACCTTTCATTGGCAAAGATTTTTAGTTGCTTTTCTATGTGTCCTGCAGAATGCCTGACAGACTATTATGTGAATCAGAAATCTCGAAGGACTATCCTGCCTTGTTTTGGAAGAGTTTAGCAGTCATTTTCCTGTGGGTTCTGCATGTCCAGTTTATTCAGCATACTGTCAAGCAATCAAGGAAAAAGCAGTTTCTTATACAAATGTCTAATCTTTCCTCCTTGAAAGCAAACTCCTGTGGAGTTTCTTCAATTTTCATCATTTTCTCTGAAGCAATTGATGCTTCCAGGAGCAGATGTGTCTTGTCTCATTGTCATGAAAAACCTTATGTTAACAAAACATTTTAAATACCATATTATATAGGGTTTGGATGTGTTTGAAGATTGTTTATCTATCTAAACATTGAAGGAGCAAAACAAACTCCATTTTGAAAAAGAACTCCATTTTAGACAGAACCTAACTAGGGGGCTGAATGCAGTTCAGCAAAGTCATAAACATTCCCAAGAAACCACACCTGCCGTAGTCGAAGTGACCCCACTAGGGTCCACTCAAACAACATCTGTTTACATCTGCTTGCTTCAAACGTCCTTGTAGGTACCTGATTAACCACTGTTTTGCTTCTGCAGTTAGCACAGGGTCAGCAGATGTTTGGAAGATGTAACCAGGGGGACTGTTGCTATCCCCTGTAGATACCAATAGCCTATCAGGAACTAACAACTGAACTTTACCTCACCTTTAGCCAATTGCAACTGTAACCTCGAGTCTGCTGTTAGGAAATCCTGGTTTAATTAATTATTCCCCTTGGTTAACTACTTTAATCATGACAATTACTGGACCTTTGCTTATATTACTTTTATTGCAAACTTTTGGCCCTTGCCTTTTAAATAAGCTTCTGCAATTTATAAAACAGAAACTAGGGACCATTCAGCTCATGGTGCAAAGGGGGTACACTCATGCCAGCGTCACAGACCCCTACTGACACAAAAACCCAGGATAGGGTTCTAATTAGTTATATAGAAAAGGGGGAATGAGAGAAATAAAAGACTGATCAGGGTTCTAATTAGTTATATAGAAAAGGGGGAATGAGAGAAATAAAAGACTGATCAGAGTGACCTAATTGTTTTTCACCTGAACCATGCTGTTTAGGCTAGGCTAAAACATTTCATATGTGACCAGGGCCATCTGGCAGGAGCTGATAACAATTGGGAGAGCATTGCCTCAAGGATACCCAAGAACTGGCCAATTAAAAATATGTCCATAGTATGCTTCATCTACATACCCCAAGGGCAAATAGGAATCAGCCAACTGAGAACATATTTATGTCCATACTTAATTTGCATAATGATCGATTTCTGTGGCCTTTTGTAATTGTTTTCTGTCCTCAATTAGGTCCAGATATGCAAATTAGGTGAGAACTGGTGGTCCTGTGAGACTGGCTATAAAAAGTCCTGTAATCTCTGGAAGGGAGCTCCTCCCACCCTCACTGCACTGAGTGTGCTGGATGAGTTCCTTGCCTAGGCTCATACTGTGCTTTGGAAAAAAACCTTGCTTTTTGCATCCAAGTCCTGGATTCCTGGTCTCTCTGGGCGGTAAGAGTCTGGGCATAACAAATATGTCTTTATGTGATCTTGAAAATATACCTAACATACCTACAAATTTGATTGTTATAAATGACTACTAACCTATCTTTCTTAGTAATCCTAAATAGTTTATAATAATGCCTTTCAAAAGCTAGAATTTTACCTCACACTTTTTATTTTATTT